>PVJC01014172.1:0-36828 GCA_004026665.1 Murina feae | reverse complement strand
CTCCGAGCCTCAGATGCGGCTGGGGGCAGGTCCCCAGTGGTGACACACACACACACACACACACACAAAAGGCGCCTGGCAGACTGGGGCCATCATAGGACATCCACTGAGGGGTCCCAGACTGTGAGAGGGCACAGGCCGGGCTGAGGGACTCCCTCCACCCCGAGTGCACAAATTTTTGTGCACCGGGCCCCTAGTTTTATTATAATTGTTGTTAACCTCTTACTGTGCTTAATTTATGAGTTAAACATTATTATAGGTATGTATATATAGAACACGCAGAGTATATACAGGGTTTAGTACTATCTGTGGTTTCAGGCACCCACTGGAGTTCTTAGAATGTATTCCCTGTGGATAAGGGAGATGGCTACTGTATTATTATTTTATTTCATGTCAAGCCTTATATTCAGTTTTAAAGCTACTGGGATGAATATAGCAATGCCCATGCTCTCCTCCACAAGTTAGGGTGATAAACCATAGTTAGAATGGGATATTCCATAGGAGGCGATGTTTCATGGAAACACGGAGAGGGGGTGGGAGGGTGAAAGAGGGCTTCCTGGAGGAAGGGATACTGACCTGAGACCTGTAGGACAGATAGAAGTTCAGCAAACCTAAAAGGTGGGAAATTTGATCCCAACCTGGAGTGGCATGTGCAAAGGCCCTGAGGAGTTTTAGACTGTGGTGTTTCTGTGTAGCAGGACCTTAGGATGAGTATAGTAGGTATCTATTGCTGCGTAATAGGTTACCCCAAAACAAATGGCTCAAAACATTGATTATCTTACATTTTCTGGGTGTAGCTTAGCTGGGTTCTCTAGCTTAGGGTTTCTCACAAGGCTGCAATCAGGATGTCTATCAGGGCTGCACTCACCTCAGAGCAAAACTGGGGAAAAGGACTTGCTCCAAGCTTCCATGATTGTCTGAAGGACTGAGCTCCTCAATGCTGTTGACTAGTTCTTTTCCACAGGGCAGCTCTCAACAGGGCTGTTCACTTCGGCAGAGCAGACCAGAGAGAGACAGACAAGAATCACAGTCTTGTATGTACAACCTAATCTCAGAGTGGCAGCTCATCACTTGTGCTGTATCCTATTTGTGAGAAGCAAGTCACTAAATCCAGCCCACACACAAGGGGAGGGGAGGGCGTACAAGGGCATGAATATCAGGACATAAAGATCATTTAGTCATTTCTGAAGATGTCTACCACAACTGCCCTCAGGCCCCCAACGATTAATGTCCTTTCGCCGTGAAAACACAGTAATCTCTTCCCAAGGTCCCCCAATGTCTCATCCTGCCATAGAATCAGGTTCAGGTGTAGATGAGGCTCTTGGATATGTTCCTTAAGTACAGGTTCTAGAATACCGTTCCTCCAGCAAGTTATATGCCCCACACGCCCAGTATGTACAGGGCTGGGATAGGCCTAGGGCAGGGCAGTGGCTATAGACTCCTGCTCAGAAAGGTGTCTTTGATTCATAACAATTCTGAACTCTATCCAGGAAGATACTGGTAGATTTTTTTATTCGTTTCAAAATCTAGAAGTAATTCTCCCTGACTCTTAGCTCCACCTTCTGAGCTCTGGGTTCCTCCCCTGAGTCATCCTTCTTTTTCCGTGAACAGAAACACATGTTGGAGGCTGGCTTTTCCTCAGTCACCTTCCTACTGCCTGGTCTGGGTGTCCCCTGACCTTTCACTTCGTGCTATCTCTGTCCCTGTGAAAGGACAATATTTCTTCTGATAATAGGTTTTCTTAAAAACTTTGTGGGTCTCCTAGACATCTCATTGAGAGTCACTTACACTAAAGCCACACCCACAGATTTCTCTGAACTAAATCCCTGTCTGTCTTGGGCTTCTGCTGGGATGACCAGGGGACACTGCTGTCAGGCTTCCCGGAGGCCCTGTTGTTTGACTTAGAGGATTTATGAGGGACCCTCATCTCTTTAAAGGGCCTTTGTGTGACTAAGTAAGACTCTGATCCCCTTGATCTGCCCAAAGTCTTAACCAAAGGCTGCAGTCACAGCCTCGGCTTTATCTCCAGTCCACTTTTTCCTGATAGTGCTCAAAAACCTTTTTTTTTTTTTAATTTTAGCGTTTTTTGCTGTCATGGGAGACTGGGGATTTTCCAAACTAGCAAGTCCTGGATCCTTTTTATTGAACAGTCTTGCCCTCATTTTATATCTCTTCTCACGTAAGCAAGCAAGCAGGAAGCTGACAGTTCCGTCCACCCTTAGCTTGGACGTGACCTTAGCTGGGTCACTAAGTTTAATAGGCATATGCTCTGCCTTCCAAATAACTGCAGACAGCAGGGTCACTAACTTCCTGCGACCACACAGCAAGGGCCCCTCCCCTCGTATCCCGTAACCTGCTCCCATGTCCTCTGAGCCCTCACTGGCAGCATCCTTAAAATCTGGATTTCTCTAACGAGCTCCTCAGAACACTCCCAGCCTCTCCCACTGCCCAACTCCAAAGCCATCTCATGTATTTAGATACTTTTCAGGACATTATCCTTCTCTTGGTACCAACATGTGCATTCATGATCTCTTTGGGTTTGTTACAAATTACCCCAAACCTAAGTTTAGCGTGAAACAGCGGCCTTGTTCGTTTCCGTGGGTCCGGAATTGGGCACGCGTAGGTGGACTGTCACAGCTGCAGTAGAGGTGACCCTGGAGGTGGCTGGTGAGCCACTCCACACTCACTCATGGCTGTTAGCAAGATGGCAGTTCCTTGCAGGCCCTTTGAGGGCCTGTGTTCTTCGCTGGGCATCGATCAGAAGCCGCCCTCCCAGTTCCTTGCCACAGGAGCCTCTCCATAGGGCCGCTTTCAGCTGTCAGATTGCTTACAGCGAGCGAGCAAGGAAGTGAGAGAGAGAGGGAGTCAGAGTCTTCTATAGCCCAGTCACCTCTGAAGAAGAGGCACCCTGTCACTTTTGCCCTATCCTGTCTATTAAACCTAAGTCCCTAGGTCCAGCCCTCACTCGAAGGAATTGCACAAGGGTGTGAATACGAGGAATTGGGGATCCCCGGGAGCCATGTCAGAAGCTGAGTGTGGGGGATAGTGTGACTAAAGAGGCAGCCATGGCCTGATTATGCCGTGTCAGACTCCCATAGGTGATGGCGGCCATGGAAACAATTCACTGTTGAAGGGGAGGAGTCTCTAAACATTACTCAGCAGCCAGAGCAGAGGGAGAATTGGAAAGAGAGGGATAGGTGGGAGAACTGTGGCAAGGAAACTGTCACAAGGGGATGGCCACACAAGTGAACGCTCATTGTATCACTGTGGACCTGACCCGGAGGTCAAAGCCAGTCTTCAGGGTCACGCGGCCCCTCAGGACCTTTGGCTATGCTCTTCCTACTATTTCACCTGCGTTTTGTGTGTTGTTCTCACCTTCTTTAAGCCATCCTTTAAATCTAGGGCAGGCACCGTCATTCATGGGACACTTCTTGCATACCAGGCCTCATTTACAGTGACATCCCAGACATTTCATTCATTCTCCTGCACACCTGTAGCAGGTAGTGCTTGTGGGAGTGTGACTAGAGGTGCAGGCCAGGACTAAAGGGTGCCATTGCCTTTGTGACCTCACCCTGATGGCCTCACCTCTCCATGGACCTGGACCTCAGCCTTTAGTGGAGGCTGAAACCAACTATAAGATCCCAGTGTTGCTGTGTGGCCCAACACTAGCTGATTGTTTTCAGCCGGGATCAACTTCGCTGTTGGGATTTAAGGGAACCCTAGTAAATAAATATACTTCTTCCCAGTAGATAAATATAATTCTGTAAGTTCAGAATTAATTGGCAGGTAAGGGAGAAAGACATATGAGGATCAGCCTGTCACTCTTACTACTGATGAACCCAGTGGCAAGCAGACCTGAACACACTCCACGGTGGGGTTGGGGGTGGAGAAAGAAGAACATGGTCACCCCTCCTTCCAACTCACGTCACAGATGAGCCAGGCCACCTCTTGGGAGTGAACATCCAGGCTGCAAGGGGGAGAGAATTCCTCTGTGGTCCTAGGAACAGGAGCCTCAGGACCACATGGGAACTTAGTAGAAATGCAAAATACAGGTGCGACTCCCAGAAACATTCAGTCTAACTAGGCATGGGCCCACAATCTGTGTTTTACTAAGCTCGGAGGTGATTCTAATACAAGTCAAAGCTGAGACCTACTGGTCTAGTGGTAGCTGTTCCACATGGAAATAGGAGACCCAGGAAGAAATGTTCCTCTGGAACATTCTCCCAGCTGTGCCCACCTTCCCCACCCCATCCCCCACCCCCCTGCTATTCCTGGAAAATGAAATCTAAGAGAAGAAGTTCCATAGTGGATTTTTAGCTTATAGCTGCTACAAGGAATGCCAGTAGGGTCTCCTCTCCAAAAGGGAAAAATGTCACAGATTTGGTATTTGCTAGACACACCTTTTTTTCTCACAGACCATGGAGGGACTTAGCACCTCCTTGTTGGCATTTGATAGTCTCTGAAGACTGGAGAATTACCAGTAACTGAAACTTATGGATGGAAGTATATGGTTCTTCATGCTCTGTGGCTCCCGATTGCACTTAGATTTCAAAATAAACTTGATAATGCCTGCCCCTCTCCAGCCTCATCTCACCAACAGTCTCACACTTTCACATATCCCTTCAATATGCCAAGCTTGCTCCTGCCTCAGGCCCTTTGCACTTGCTGTCCTGCTTCTTGAATAACTCTCCTCAGACCCTGACATGCCTGGCTCCTTCTTGCCCTCTAAATCCAAACCCACATATCATCTCTGACCACCCTTTTAAGGTGCCATCAGCCACATATCACTGTCAAGCTCACTGCCTTGGTTCATTTTCTTCAGAACACTTGACATTTTCAAAAAATGACCTGGTGTATTTGTTGACTTAGTTCTTTGTCTCCCCCTCACTGGAATGTAAGAGATCAGGGACCTTGCTGTATCCATAGCATCAGGACAGTTCCTAGTCTATTGCAGGCCTAACATTTACATAAATATTTGTTGAATAAATGAATAGATGAATGAATTAATGGACACAGGAAAAGGCTCTAGGAGCACGTGGTACATTTTCGTCAACAGTCAGAGGGTGATGGGCCCAAAGACCCTGCCTTCCTCTTCCCACAGGGAGTGTCAACTGGGCCAATGGAGCGGGTCTGGAATGCAGGCTCCACACCAGAGTGTCCACCTGCTTTTCCTGTCATCCATTACCTTAAGCCAGCGGTTCTCAACCTGTGGGTCGTGACCCCTTTGGCAGTTGAACTAACCCTCTCACAGGGGTCACCTAAGACCTTCCTGCATATCAGATATTTGTATTATGATTCATAACAGTAGCACTATTACAGTTATGAAGTAGCAACAAAAATAACTTTATGGTTGGGTCACAACATGAGGAACTGTATTTAAAGGGCCAGAAGGTTGAGAACCGCTGCCTTAAGCATAGATTCTCCCTTCTCCTCGCCCTTCCCTGCCTCCCCCTTCACTGTCATTACATTACAGTCATTGGAAGCCAGCAGATTCACACCTTCCTGTTGGCTTTTTCATAAAGAAATGTTAATGGGGTTATTTTTCAGCAGGGGCTCTGCAAACTGTTGTCAAAAATGCTGACTTAGCCACCCACATTGACATAATTAATCACACAGGAAACCAGAAAGGTGTGGCATGAGGGCTGGGGCCCAGCTATGTAGCCACACCCACCAAGAGTCCACAGGTCAGGCTGGAAACAAGACAACTCAACTAGAAACATTACCAAGTAGTTCAAGTCGGGATCGAATGAGCACTGGGGTGAGGGGGAAGACTCCTCTAACTTCAAGCAATTGGTAGCAAAGGAGAAGAAATTAAACAGGTGGGGTGGAGACTGGAAGGAGAAATATGGTTAAAGACAGTCTCTTCTAGAATTATAAGGAAGATGGCATTTATTGAGTATTGTATTACTTACCTGTTGCTGGGTAACAAATCACCCTAAGCTTATTGGCATCAAACAACATACATTTATTATCTCCCTGTTTTCTCGGGGATCAAGAATCCAGTTACAGCTTAGCTGGGTCCATTGCTTGAAGTTTCACAGGGCTGAAATCAGCGTGTCGTCCTGAGCCGAGTCCTCCAGGGCTTAGCTGAGGAAGGACCTACCTCCCCACTCATGTGGTTGCTGCAGTTCCTGTAGTTGTAGGACTGAGACCTTCAGTTTCTGCTGGTTATTGGTCTGAGGCCACCCCATCTTCTGATACTTCCCCGTGTTCCTTGCCACATGGGCCTCCCCAGATTGAAAGCTTACTTTGTCAAACCAGCAAGGAGAATCCCTAGAGCCAATCAGACAACAAGACTGTCATCACACAACCACAGGAGTCGCATCCTGTCCTCCTTGCCTTACTCTGTTGGTTGGAAGCAAGTCACAGGTTCTACCCACAGTTAATGGGAGGGGATCGGTACAGTGGGGTGGGGAGGGGAGCTATGGGAGAGCCTAGAGGGTGTTCACCACAGTCCCTATTATGTGTTAAGGGCTATGGCAGGTACTTTTGCATGTGTTCCATCATTTACTAACCGAAACAATCTGTAAGGCAGGCATTACCGCATTTCATAGATGAGGAACCTGAGACACAGAGGATTAGGAACTTGCCCAAGGTCCTGTGAAGGTTGAGATGGGAACCACTAGTATTGTGACACCAGGCTAATCTGTGCAAGCTTAAAGGCTGCGGTTCAGCATCTTTATAGTGAAGAGCAGGGCCTGTGGGAGGAAGGGAAGGGGATAGCAAGACGGTTATAGTTCTTCATGAGACAAGGAGGAAAGGATGGGTGTGGTTGCATGTTGAGAAGAAAACTGAGAACACTTATGTCTGATGATCTCTATTTTCTCAATGAAGCAGAAAATGTGGGTGTCTCCTGAGTGGAGGTTGGGCTGGAGGGGATGCCAAGACAAGTTGGAACAGCAGCTATGGGGAATGAGAACGGGAACCTTGTCAGCATGAGTGCAAGGTTGCCACGTAGCATAACGCTGCTTCCTCCAGGAAGACTTCAGGGGTTGCCTTGGTGAGTGGGTGCCCATCCTGCCCCAGCATGTTGTATAGTCTTCACTTTCCTCACCCTGCCTTGCAGTGCAGTGGATTATGCCCACGTCCTCCATTCTCATCAGGAGAACGTTCTTGCAGGGCAGAAACCTAACAGTAGTCCCTGTTGGACTTCCTGGCACCCAGCACAGGGTCTGACACATGGGAGTCCTACATAATTCAGGATTTTAGACCCTGAATTTCTAAATGACGCCATATTACTTCTCCTCTTCAAGGTTCACCCAATTCTGAAAGACTTTTCAAAAATATGTGTTTTTCACTTTTGAAAGTAAAAGTTTGAACAGTAGAGTACAAAGTATAAGTCCATCATGAACTAAGGGGTGGAGGTGGGACTAGGGAAGTCTGTTGCATGCATAACCTGGTGACAAAATAGGCTTGCAGGTAGGCCCAGTCTATTTCATGTCATGAAGTTGAGAACCATTTTAAAATATCCCATCTGAATCTATATGGATTGGTATTAAATGTTGCCCTCAGTATATTATTGCCTGAAAAAATAGTTACAGTCCAGACAAACTCAGAACAATTCCTAGTATAAAATTACCTGTTTTGACTCCTTTTAAGTGGCAGAAAACCTAAGTCAAATGATCTTAAAGGAAAACTGAAATGTGGGGCCATCTTCAGTGAAAAGTTCAGCCTGAGAATGAGCCAAATGATTGTCATCAGCCTCCAGGGCTGCCTCTCCTAGGACTCCTCGCACAAGTCCTGAGACCCACTCTGCTTGGATCAATGTGGTCCGCTCATCACGGAACCAGTCACTGAGGCGGGGGATTCCATTTCATCAAACCTTGGTTGTGTTGAGTCAGGGTGCCACGAGCAAGAGGAAAAGGAATGGGTGCCACGTGGTGATAAAGGCAGCACCTCTCTGTTCTCTGTATGCTATCCTTATATCCACAGAAAAATGAGTGGGTGCCCCCAAAATACCAGCAGGGTTTTCTTCAACTTCCAGGACCTGGGGCACAATCAGGCAGCTGTTTTTATAAAATCAGCCCCGAGCTTCCACCTAACTAGGATAGGGACACCACTGGAGTTTCATCCTGGCCCCTAATGGTATCCAAGCCTTACCGTGCTGTGGTTTATGCTGCAGGACCAGTTCTGAATTTTGGGGAAACGCAGTCCCCTAAGGCCCACCCGCACTCCAGGCGTCTGACCTCGTGGTGAGGAGGCTGGCAGGACTTTGTTCATATACCTGGCCTTGAGTAAGGCTGTGACCCTGAGAAGGGCCTTCCACCCTCAATAAAGACTCGGAACTGGAGACTTTTACCTTCATGACTCCTAGCATCTTAATACCTGGAGACCCACACACCCTCAACCCCCGCCCAAATGAAGCCCTGAAAGTTCTGACCACACACATCCCTTTGGACACTGTTGCCACTTCTCTCAAAGTTGTCCCCTCCCCAGATCAGTTTCCAAACCCTACCAGGCTACTCAGATCTGCAAAGCAGCAGCCACGGCCACTCTAACACCACACATGAGACCAGGGACAGGCAGTACAGTCGAATGGCCTTTTATTTCTATTTGGAGCCACCAGCTTCCACGGCCTCAGCCTGCCTACACCCCCTGCACGGGTTCCTCGCCGCCCGCCTGAGATTCTTCCTGGCAATGCGTTGCTCGCGGTAGACTTTCAGTTCCTCGTAGTACTTCGCTCTCAGGATAGCCGCTCTCTCTTCATACAGCCGCTTCTCCACGTCCGCTTTTGTAGACCACAGCTTCCCTGAGGCCTTAGCCACCTGCACGACGGACCAGGTGGGATTCTCCCTCTTCAGCTGCGCGTAGTGTTCTTGGCAGAAGAGTAGGAAGGATGAAGGGGGCCGCCTGGGCGCGAGTGGGTCCCGCTTTCTCCGCTTTTTCTTCTTGCCCACGTAATTCATCATCTCTTCCTGGTATCGGGCTTTGTCGAGCTTGGCCAGGGCTTCATATTTGGACTTTTCATGCTTTGAGATGGACCTCCATTTTTCCGAACACTTTCTAGAGAACTCTTTAAAGCCAAGGAAGGTGTTTGGCTGCTGCTCCTTAAACTTGTTTCTGTAATTCAGTAAGAAGTGGATGTAAGAAGAGACATTAACCTTGGGCCTTAGCTGGATTTCTTTTGCCATGTTCATCAGATCATGTTTTTCTGGATTCAGTAACTTGGACAGCAGAGACTTTTGTCCCCACACTCCAGGAGCAATCTAGAAGGTGCTCTACTTGTGGTGAATTTTCCTCTCTGTAAGAGCTGCAGTCAAGGGCCGGCCTTTTCAGTGGTAGTGACATTATTAGGTCGTAGAAGGGGATTGTGACATCATCCACAAACTGGCCACTCTTGGCATTTGCATGGAGGGACTCCCATTGGTTGGCTACGCAATGGTCAATTTTTTTGCTTCTCATGAAAGATAATGATTTTTCTGGAGAAAGCTATGGAGTAGTGCTTTTCCCTGGACTGTTTCTCCCTGGCTTCCTGGAGGCAGCAGCTTTGCTCAGCTTCAGTTCCTCAGATGCAGCAACAAACCATGGGATCTGCCTTCCTCGCTGTAACATTGACAAGATGCCGAGTCATCCCTTCCAAAGACAGGCTGGAAGTAAGGAACTCGAGGAGGTGGATGGCCCCAGAACTGTCGTGATAAAATGGAAAGTCTTTCTGTTTGCCTCAAATAGTGGCAGCTCACACTGCACAGAGAGTTTAGTAGTAACTCTAAAAATAATCAGGCAGCTTTGACTGGCTTCCTGTCAGGACGGACTTGTCTGATTTAAAACCTGAGCACTTGGGCTGTAAGTCTAAATTCTTCTTCCTCTAAAGAGATTTGAGGCGGAGGGGGGGCAGAAGGGAGGAGAACCCTGACGTTTTGCTAATTGCATTTGAGATCTAATCCTTGATATATCAGGTGGATTCATTTCAGGGTTCCCCACTTCTTGGGGTTAGAAGACCCAGGTCTAACAGCTACATTCATATAAGTTGGCCTCTGGCCTTTTGTAAAAGCAGTCGCAAATATCCCACCAGTCTTCCAACTGGAAGCAAAAGAAAAGTTCAAGTGTTGGCCTTTGGTCACCAAGGGGTACTTGCTTGTATGATCATGGAGTTAATATAACTTAGTGGTTAGGACTAGAAAATCAAGCCTCATTAACATAAAAATTGTTTAAGGTAAAACAGCCAGGAATGGGTGGGAGTGTGGATTTGGACTCATTTGCCCGACTCAGGCCTTGCTTCCTCCCTCTGATAGAAAACTAACTGCTCCTGTGAGGGCCGAGGGTCCAGGTGAGCCTGACAAAGAAACTAAGACTAAACTGGCCAGTGGAGATTCCAATAGGAGATGAGGAGGGAGGAGGTGAGGTCAAGGCATTTACTCTCCTGGCTCCCTCCCAGGGGGCTCAGCTGGAGCTGGCTCTCAGTCCCTGGACCGAACACCTCAGCTTCTCCTCAAAGCATCCTCTCTAAATGACAGACCCCTTCCAGGTTCAGGAGCTGCCTGTTGAGGTGGCAGGAACTCTGCTTTAACCTCAGAGGACTAGCTGTCCCTTGCGTCTTTCCCACACCTTGACCTTCCCTTTGTAAACAGCCTCTTTATTAAACAGTCTTTGAATTCATCTAATTTGAGTGGCCATCTGTTTTCCGCTGGGGCCCTGATCAGTGCTCTCCACTGTGAACAGCCATGAGGTGGAAAAAGTGTGGACATCAGTCCAGGTGGGAGGGTATTGAGCTTCTGGATACTCACGAGCAGAGCAGTCACACCATCTGGCATGGTCTGCATGGGCAGGAGTGCCTGCCAGGGCAGTGGCAGGACAAGACAACCAGGCCCAGGAAGAAGTGTCTCATATCCTTTGAGATGACGTCTGGGCAGGGCTAGGCAGTAAATAGTTTAGGTTTTACAGGCCACACAGTTTCCGTCGCAAGTACTCAACTCTGCCCATTTTAGTTCAAAAATAGCCATAGATAATATGTAATGAATGAGGGCAGCCGTGTCTCAATAAAACTTTGCAAAAACATCTGCCATCCCCATCCATTTACATCATGACCCATTTATTTATGCACATGCATACCTCATAATAATAATATTTACATAATGCCCAATTTGTGTCAGCCTCTGTTCTAAGCACTTGGCCTATATCAGTTCATTTAGTCCGCATAAGAGCCCTGTGTAATGGGATGGGGTGCAGTTTTTCTTCTTAAAGATAAATGTCTCTAAGCACAGACCTTACAGAAACAAGTTTTTTGAAACCTCCATTTTCTATTTTATTCTGTTATAATCTTCCTCTATTTTGTTTTGTTATTTAAACTACAACCCTCAGACTGATCTCATGACTCCTTAATTAGTTTGAAAAACACTATCTTAGGCAAGCTGGGAGGGAGCTCCCCTTTACTTGGTGATAAAATGAAATGAAAAATCAGAACATGGCCTTTGGAGCCAGACACACATAAGTTCAAATTCTAGCTTCACCACTTACTTGGCTGAGTAATTCCAGGCAAGTCTAGCTCATTATTACATCCTTATCTGTGCAAAGCTTTGAAGTGATGATAAAAGCAAGGATTAACTCATTGAAATAATAAAAGCCCCTGACACTCCCCACCTCCTACAGTGTGGGCTGGATTAGGGGCTTGCTTCTAATGGATAGACTATGGAAAAAGATTCTATCTTTACAATGGCGGTACCAAGTCATCAAAGTGAACATCAAGCCATGTTGATATCATATCCTCCCTTTCTATGATGTCATTAACTAGAACAGCTCCCCTCTGTGGTATTTTCCCCCCAAATCCATAAACCCTGGTTGAACAAG
Source organism: Murina feae (assembly GCA_004026665.1). Classification (NCBI taxonomy): domain Eukaryota; kingdom Metazoa; phylum Chordata; class Mammalia; order Chiroptera; family Vespertilionidae; genus Murina; species Murina feae. The sequence goes on along the minus strand of PVJC01014172.1, from coordinate 25,044 downwards.
GAGAAAATATTAGACAAACCAAAGTTAATGAACGTTCTAGAAGATACTTGACCAGTATTCTCCAAAACTGTCATGGTCTTGAAAAAACAATGAAAGCATGAGAAATGGACACGAATTGGAGGAGACTAGGTGGATGAGGTTACCGAGTGCACTGAGAGATGCTGGACTGGATCCTGGAACAGAAGAGGGAAGTAATGGACAGCCTGGGCAGATCTGGATAAAGCCTTCGATGGAGGTAATGGTACTGTAGTGATGTTGATTTCTTAGTTTTGATACTTGAACCATGGTTATATAAGTTGTAATATTTAGGGAAGTTGCTTGAGTGGTGTTCAGGAAATTTCTGTACTAATTTTGCAACTCTATTCTCATTTCAAAATAGAAACTTTTGCTGTGTTTGTTTGTTTTTTTAAATATCTCCAGCCCTGGCCAGTGTGGCTAAGTTGATTGGAGTATCATCTTTTATACGTCAAAGGTTGCAGGTTTGATTTCCAGTCAGGACACATATCTGGATTGTGGATTTAATCCAGAGTCAGGGTGTGTAATAGAAACAACCAATCAATGTTTCTCTCTCACATCAGTGTCTCTCTTTCTTTCTCTTTCTCTTTCTTCTCTCTAAAATCAAGAAAAACATATCCTCGGTGAGGATTTTTTAAAAAAACATCTCCTCATCTGAAAGTTCTGTGCACCCAGGGTTGAGACAGCCTGCTCTGGACCCTTATCCTTCAGGACACACAGGGCAGATTTTAAACCTCAGTCACAGTAGCCTATACTCTGGGCATATCTGTGTTGCAGTGTTTCTCAAATATGGGGGCATGCTGAAACCACCTGAGAAGCGTTAAAAAATCCCAGTGCTCAAGCTACAGCAACAAGAGCAAAAGGCCCAGCTCAGACAGAAATGTAATAAATGCTTTGATGCTTCCTCCACCCCCTTCATTCTGGGAATCAGTGGCTATGCGGGCCCTCCGAGCAAGGTATCTGTGGCAAGAAGAATGACTGCACCGAGACCCCAACATCTGTGAATGTTACCTTGCACAGCAAAAGGAACTCTGCAGATGATTTATGTTAAGAATTTTGAGATGGGAGATTATCCTAGATTATCCAGGTGGGCCTGATGTAATTTCATGGGTCCCTGTGCGAGGAAGCAGGAGTGTGAGCGTTAAGGATGGAGATGTGATGACAGTTGCAGAGGGAGAGTCTGAAAGAGATTTAAGGTGTTGCCCTGCTGGCTTTGAAGATGAAAAGATCACAAGCCAAGAAACGAGGCTGCTTAGACGCTGGGAAAGGCAAGCAAATAGATTTTTTCCCTATGGCTTCCAGAGGGCTCCGCAGCTCTGCTGACACTTTGACATGGGCCGAGTGATATCCATTTTGGACTTCTGAGCCCCAGAATTGAAAGATAATAAATCTGTTGTTTCAAGCCACAAAATTTGTAGTAATTTGTTAAAGCTGCCATGGAAAGCAAACACAGTATCTTTCCCATCTAACTGGTGGTCTATAACTTTTCCTGCGCTATTCTTTCTTTTTTTTAATATATTTTATTGATTTTTACAGAGAGGAAGGGAGAGAGATGGAGAATCAGAAACATCGATGAGAGAGAAACATCGATCAGCTGCCTCCTGCACACCTCCTACTGGGTACGTGCTCTCAACCAAGGTACATGCCCTTGACAGGAATCGAACCTGGGACCTTTCAGTCCGCAGGCCGACACTCTATCCACTGAGCCAAACCGGTTAGGGCTCCTGTGCTATTTTTAATCCCTACTTGTGTTAATAGAGATGAAATATTTACACCCATGTTTATTGGATTAGTTAAGGGGGCAGGGAGCATGATCTATTCAATGTCACACACTCTTCTTCACTCACTAGCTAACACATTATGTCACTAATTCACTCATTTGCTTACCAATTCATTCATTCACTCACCCATTCACCACTCATTTACACACACGTGCACACACACCACAATAAATAACTGAGTTCCTGGAGAAGTGTTGCTGATTTATGGTGACCTGTGAGAAGCAGCCTCTAAGCCTCTAAGGCAGCGGTTCTCAACCTGTGGGTCACGACCCCATTGGCGGTCGAACAACCCTTTCCTTTCCCAGGGGTCGCCTAAGACCATCCTGCATATCAGATATTTACATTACAATTCATAACAGTAGCAACATTACAGTTATGAAGTAGCAATGAAAATAATTTTATGGTTGGGTCACAACATGAGGAACTGTATTTAAAGGGCCAGAAGGTTGAGAACCACTGCTCTAAGGAATGGACAGGTCTTAGATAGGAAGGTGGTACTAGAGAAAGGAATTTGAAATTTCCTAGAAGCCAGGGTCATAAACAGTACACGTAGGCTTCCTTGGCCGTGACCTCAGGCCAGGCACTGTAACTATGCTGTTGTAATAAAAATGATGATGATGCTTTAAGTTTATCAACTTTGGAAGTCTAGACAGAGAGGTTAAGCGGAGACAGGCCTTCACGTTCAGGTTGGTTTGACGCCTGAGACCACGTGCTCAGCCCCAGCTGGGAGTCTAGAGACTGCTTTGGCCGGGGTCTGGGAAAGGAGGAAGCCGGGAAGCAGCAAGGCCAAGTCCGGCAGGGAGAAGGCAGGCAGAAGGAGAATGTTGTGTCTGAACTCCACAATGCAGGGATTCAGGCGAGACTTTCTCATCTGGACTGATGCTCATTCCAGATGGATCTGGTCAGGTGATTCCAGTTCACAGGATGCCCGGAGTCCTGCACCACAGCCCACAGCCTCTGTGCAGGTGTACATGGAGCCTACATCCACTCCTAAGGACAGACGCTGACCGGAGCTGGTGGAGGTGTCAGCACCCAGCCCCATGGGCCTGTGGACAGCTGAACAGGAAAGGGGATTGATGATCAAGCACAAGAAGGGGATCAGCATGGTGGGCCAGGCATGCCTGCTTTCCTCTGGCAGGATGCAGCGAAAAGGGAGGAGATCTAGAGCAAGACCAGCAGAGGGGAGAGGACCCCACAGTGAGCCCTGCCTGCTTCCCAGAGGCCTTGACAAAGCCACTCCCTTGCATCGCAGAGTCCAAGCCCCTACTCTCTGAGCCATAGTGGACGTCTTTGATTTTGTCCACATAGGACCTCTCCCATCTTGTGAGCATGTTTCTTCTTTTGAAGAACTGTTCCTAAACCAGACCCAGGGTTCCAGTAGATGCCCATGGCACATCTCCCAACCAGACTAAGCATTGCCTCACGTGACCCTTTTTGAGTTGGAACAAGGAAAGAAGTCCTCTTCTCTCAGAATAAAGGGAGAGGGTGAATCAGGGAGCTCCTAAGAGTGGGCATGGATCCAGCCTCCAGCAGCCAGCATTTGCAGTGGAGGGAAGGGAGCCAGCAGACAGAGCACAAGAGAAATGGGTGCTGAGAAGGCAGCCTGTGGCAGCCTCGTCCTGAGTCTAGACATCCCAGCCCGCTCCCTGCTCTTCCTATGGGCTGGCCACAGCAGCCAATAATCTCTCCTCAATTCCAGACTGATTGGATCGGGATTTTGGTCAGAGCTGCCAGACTCAGGTGGGGCTGGCTGGCTGCTTTCTAGAGGGAGAGAGGGCGCACCAATGATGCTCAAACTCACAATGGCAGTCAAGTGGCAAGCGAAGGCTGGCATGGGAAGCTCCTCGATAAGTCATGTCCAAGCATTTCCTCTGGGTGAGAAATAGTATCCAAATGTAATCCCGGAGGCCTCTGCGAGACACACATTGCCACCCTCCCAGGAAGTGGACAGGTCCCTTCTCTGAGTCCTGCTAACAGTGAACAGGCAGAAGATGGCCAGCTGAGTAAGCAGGAGCTGGTGGAGGCCAGGCCAGAGCCACCCAAGGGAGAAAGGGAAGGTGGCTGCCACGAGTACTGGCCACTCTCAGTGCCACAGAGTGCCCTGTCCTTTCACCCCCCCCCCCCACTCTGTTCTGTCACTACAGTTGTCCTTACTTCTCCGGGGGAATCTAGACCAGTCTGCTTCTGGTCTGCTTTATCCTTGTATGCTCTGGAGCAGCAGTCACCAACCGGTGGTCTGCAGACCACTGGTGGTCCGTGAGATCCTAAAGGTTGGCAACTGCTGCTCTGGAGAATAGGGTTTACAGCCGGTGAGATGGTATCACCTTTCTTCTCAGACCTAAGCAAGGAAGGCAGAGTTCACGTCTGTGAGGTGCCTACTATGTGTCTGGCACAGTCCTGGACACACTATATCCACCACCACAGCTGTTCTGCACAGATGAGGAAACTGAGACTCAGGAAGTATGGCACAGGCCCACCTTTACACAGCTGGGGAACAGTGGAACCCAGGTTCAAATGCAGGACTGTCAGATTCCAGAGGCCCAGCCCTTCACCCTTGACCTTCTTAAATCTATTGCTTCTCTATAGGGCAACAAGACAGGAAATGAACCAGATAGTTGACCTTTCTACCTTGGCAGAAACCTGAGCCAGGAAGGGGAGGGGCCATGTGGAATATAAGCTTGCCTTGGTCTCCAGGCTCCTGAGGCCTGCACCCCATTCCTGGGTCACACCTGATGGAGGTAGTTTCTAGTCTCCAGGCATGGGGACCATTAGGTCTCCAGGCAGGATCTCAGTTCTAATCTATAGTAGCAGACTCAGGTTCAGCGAATGGGCAGCTGAGGTCCCAGCAGTTAAGGTGCCAGCAGCTGGTCAGGGCTGAGATTGCTCTTAGATTCTGTCCCAGTCAGATTGGAGAAGACCTGGGGGAGGACGAATGCACGAGGCACAGAACAGTGTATAGAAATGAAGGAGACATAGAAGAAATGATGCTGGGACACGTGTCTGCAGATCTCCTGGGGGCACAGTCTGATTGGCCCAACTAGAGTTACATGCTCACCCTACCCCCAACCCCCAGCGCCATCATCTGTGCCCTCAGGATTTCAGGAGCTGAGGGGTTGAGGCCAAGGGAGACTGTATCTAAGGCTTGAAGCACTCAGAAAAGAATGGAAGTACCTGATTGAGACCTGGAGACAGAAGAAGAGAGAGTTGGGCAGCCCCTGAAAGGTCGTAGGAGATCCACCACAAGCCTCGTCACCCAGAGTGTGGCACCTGGCACCAGACCCAACCCATTCTGTTCACTTCAGCATCATGGGCACAGCTTCTCAGAGAGTCAGGTAATGCCTCACCCAGCAGCCCCGTGGATGAGCAGCTGAGCTGGAAATGGAAGGAACTGACACCCAAGCCACTCCCAGACCTTCTCAATGTGACATCCCCAGAACATCAGTAATGACATCCTCATCCCTCCTGACAGCAAACACAGCCGGGATCCTTGTCCCTCAGCTCCCCCAGGCTCACGTGCATGCCTCCAGGGTGCAGTGCATCAAAGGGAAACACATTTACCTGATGTAGTTCCTCAGTGTGGATTCCCTGGAGCTGACAATTAGCTGCACAGGGAAGAGCCCTGATCATTTGTTGAGTTTATTGAGTTGCTGCTGGGGAAGAAGAAACATTTGCTCACATTTATTACCAAACTACACCGGTGCTGTATTGGGGATATGTCAGCATGAGAAGAGTCCCCCCAAAAGATATTAGCAGCTGCCACGTGAATGAGGAGCACAGCGAGGGCTGAGGGACCAAGGGGTTAGGGCAGCACATCTTCACGGGGAACCCAGATGGAACCAAGCATGGCCTTTGAGGCCCTGCCTGCTGCCTCCAGGCTCACCTGCTCACCTGACCCCTGCTTTGCCCTATATATGCCGTCTGTTTCCACCAGCAAGATCTCATTCATGTGTTCATTCATTCAAGGGTTCCTCCTTCCAGTGCGTGATATTCACTGTGCCCTTTCTTTGTATCATGCACTCTGCAAGGTACTAAGGAAAGAACCGAACAAGAAAGAAACAGCTCCTGTCTTCAGGGAATTCACAATTTGGTGGGTGAATGATGCCAGTGAGCCAAGCACTGTGGTAGGGAAAGGGCAAGGAGTCCAGAGGTACATGGAAGAAGCCAACTTCTTGGAGCCACTGGCTGTAAGGTGACACTTGAAGGATGAGCAGGCAATAGCTAGAAAAGGTGCGGGTGTGGGTCCAAGTGGGCAGGAAGGATTTGGCAAGGAGGTGAGTTCTTGATCATTGGAAGTATTAAAAACAGATCTCTACCGACCCTTTGTCAAGAATGCTGTCTTTGGGATTCATACATAGCTGGGCATTAGACCTAGGAGACTTCTGAAGCCTTCTCAAATACGATTTTAAGGCCAGCTGGTTTCCTCACTCCTGATCACAAATTAGAAAAGGTGTCCCACTATTGAAAGCAAGAGAATGCTGTTTGTTTGTTCGTTCGTTCATAAGTTCTTTCATTCATTCCTTCATCATTCATTCATTCATTCATTCAAAGGCATGTGTATGCTTGACCATCTCCATCAAGCAGCTGCCTGGAGTAACTGGCTCTCCCATGACCTTGATACATCTTCCTGACCCGTGCCTATGGTGCTGTTAGCCCAGCTGCCTGCAGGCCGTCTCCCACCCCCACCCTCAGTTCCTGCGCACTCCCTGCTCCCACCAGCTGAGTCTTGCTCTTTCTGAGAATCAGATGGGTTTGTTGCCAACTCTCTCGTGCCAGTCATACTTGTTATTGTAATTATGTGATTTAAATTGAACATCACATAAACTGATGAAATATGAGTGTGAAAGGAAATATAGTTGCATCTATGGAAACTAAATTGAATGCTTTGGAATGGCTCCATGAAGGGAAAGCTCTGGAAAGAATTGCTTCCTAAATATTAGGTGTGCATGAGTGAGGCAGCTGTACCCACTGAATCCGTTCCATTGGGACAGGGACCAAGTCTGTCTTGTTCACTGCCAGGTCCCCAGTACCTAGCACAATGCCTGGCACATCATAGGTGCTCAATAAGAATCTGACGGGACGAGCTGTAGCAAAATTGGATATGGTGAATGATGCATTATGGGAGTAGTTTATGCAAGGTAGACAATGCAGAGAATGAGCCCATAGTTAAAGGAATGGCCGTGGTCTTGCATTAAGTGGATTGGCAAATGTACATTCAAGTATTTTATATTATAAGGAAATGTTTAAGCTTTGTATGCATTCTTTTATTATTCACTACTTAGAGAATAATTTTTTTTACCAACCAACTGTATCAGCAGAAGGGCTCTATGGTAAGTGCCAATAAAATATTTCTATAAAGGGCAGAATAAATGCTTTTGGCTTTGTAGGTTATAGTTTCTGTCACAGCTGCTCAACTCTACCATTGTAGCATGAAAGCAGACAATGTGTAAATGGATGAGTATGGTTGTGATCCAATAAAACTTTATTTACAAACAGCCAGCACGCTGTAGTTGGCCAACCCCTGTTCTGTGGAAGTGATTTGTTCTGTGTGTCAGGAACTGTGTTGTGTTGGTGAATATACCAAGAGAAAGAAGATCTGTCCCTGCTCTTAGGGAGTTTGCCTTCTAGACAGAGAGATGGGCAAGTCAAAAGATGATCTTGATTTGATGTGCCCAGTACAATGGCAGGGGCATGTGCATGGTGCAGAGGGGACACAGTGGAGGGAACTGCCCCTCTGGTGGGAGCAGGGCAAGGGAGAGGTGGAGAAAAGAAGACACTTTGTTACATTTATGGGATGAGTGATTTTTACCCCCAGATAGTCAGGACAAAAGGAAGGGCATTCCAGCTATACATGGAATAGCATATGCAAAGTCATGGAGACATGAAAATAGAGTCAAAGAGGTTGTCATTGGAGAGGGAAGGCATGAAAAAGTTTGGGCTTAATCCTGGAGCCAGTGGGCCTTTACCAGGACATTTCTAGAAGGGTTTCCAGTTGCATCCTGGTGTCCTGTCCATCTCCCAGGGAAAAGCACAGTGGGCAAGTAGGAAGGAAAGAGGTCTTGGGAGTGGAGATAGGGTGGTGAATACCTGCTGTATTTCTTATTCTTCCCAGCCAGCCTTGAAGATGGAGGGCTAGTTTATGGTTGGCCCCAGGACACAGAGATGCTTTAGCTCTGAATCCAAGCAGTGCACATAAATTGGTTAAGACATAAAGCCCACAGAGGTGTTCCAGGACAGCCGTCGCCAACCGGTGGTCTGCGGACCACTGGTGGTTGTGAGGTCCGATAGGTTGGCGACCGCTGTTCTAGGAGCACAGAAGCCAAACACTATATTGACTGAGAGTGGAGGCTGCAGAGAGAACAGGACATTGCAATTAAATCCTGTAGGTTACAGGTCTAGCAGGGACTCCCCATGTCTAGGGAACCACAGTGGGAGTAGCACGGTGCCTTATATACAGTATATGCTTGGTGAATATGTGAATGAACGAATGTTCTGAGAATGTCAGTTTTCAGGATTGATGAGATTTACACCAAGATCTCCTAACACTCCACTCCTTCAATCCCTTGCAGAGTCACTGTCATTTTGTGAGGATGACTCTCAGCACCCCAATATTCTGACTGTGGGGGAAGCTTCTTAAGAAGCAATGCTTCCTACAAAGACTGCTCTGAGCTCTCCTAATACCAAGAAAAGAGCTTCGAGCTTTCTGCAGAGGAACTCAAAGCCACTTTTCCTATAATCAGCTACATGCATTAAAGGGAGTGATTTTTTTTTTTAATCCTCCCAAGCCAGATTCCATTAATGAAGCCCCATTTAACGGAAGTCAATTTACCAAAAAGGAAAAAAAAAAAATGGAGTGTAATTGCTTAAATACATTTTATGTTGTACCGCAATAGCAATTTCCTGGGTGAACTTGGAATTCCCCAAGCCCCCCATAGTGAAATTAATGTGGACAGAAAGGTTTCTCTTTGTGTTTCTCTCCTTTAATTATGATTCTAAGAGGGAGCAAAATTAAAGAGAATGCTGGAGGGAGGGGAACAACAGGAACAAAATGGAATTCAGCCTAAACTATTCCACTGCCTTCCTTCATGCCTGCATATTATGTCTGAGTACATAAGCTTTAAGTGTGATGGCCTGGGTTTGAATCCCACCTCTGCCAGTTAGTAACTGTGTGATCTTGAGCAACTTACCTAACTTCTCTGTGCAGCCAGGTGGTACAATGGGAAATGTCATAAAAAGTGCAAAAGCAGAAAAACACAACAAAGCAGTCCATGTTTTGGTTCACATAAGGTCTTCTATTTGGCTGGAGAATGGGGTGTGTGTACGTACTCAGGGAGGGCAGTATGACTCCTGGGAGTCATACCAGGAAGGCTTTACTGAAAAAGTGACATTTGATCAAAGGCTTGAAGAAAGTGAGGGAGTGAGCCAGGTAGCAGACAGTAGGAATGTCAAGTACAAAGGCCCCGAGGTAGGATCAGACCTGGGCAGTTTTGAACAGCAAGATCATGTGGCTGGTCATCTATACTAATAAAAGGGAAATGTGCTAATTAGGGAAAACATCTTCCAGACAGCCTTCTAGACAAAGCTGCAGCGGCTGCAAGGGACAAGCTCAGGCCAGTAGTGGCGGCAGCAGCAGGGTGATGAGGGTGGTGCCTTCCCCTGATCTGCCAGGTTGCCTCCCACAGAGGGAGGCCAGACTGCAGCTTAAGCCAGGAGCCAAGGCAGAGGCTGGCAGGGGAGCAAGTTAGGGATGATCAGGCCAGCAGGCAGAGACAGCATAAACTGATAGTCAGACATCCCCCAAGGGGTCCCAGATTGGAGAGGGTGCAGGCTGGGCTCAGGGAATCCCCGCCCTGTGCACGAATTTTGTGCACTGGACCTCTAGTAAAGAATAAAAGGATGAGGAGGCGGGGAGACAGGAGAGGGAAGGCACGTGGTTTTTTTAAGGCCTCTTGGCCATAGTGAGGTATTTTACTCGGAGGATTAGAAACTCAGAGTAAAATTTTAGTTTGTTTTTACTTAGCTCTGTTAAGGTACAATGTACATAAACTAAAATTACCCATTTTCATTGTATAGTTTTCAGAGATTTGTCAAATGTGTGCATCCCATAAATTGCTGATTTGATCTGCTTCATTTAGTCTGTTGTTGATTCCTCCTAGTGTATTCTTCATTTCTGAATGTGTTTTTTTAAGGTTTCTATGTCCTTTTTAATGCTTATTATGTCTTTGTTTAAGTTCTCACTGAGATCATCTATTCTTCTCCTAAGCTCTTTGAGCATCTTCATAACCATTGTTTTAAACTCTGCCTCTGGTATCTTGGTTGCTTCCATTTCATTTAATTCTTTTTGGGGAGATTTCTCTTGTTCTTTTATATGGGGCATATTTCTTTGTCTCCCCATTTTGTCTCTCTGTATTTGGTAGATCTGCTATGACTCCCAAATTTGTTATAATGGCTTTATGATGTAGGTGTCTTGTTGGGTTCAGAAGCACAATCTTCCAGATCACCTGAGCTTGGTGCTCTAAGAATGTTTCTTGTGGGTAATGTGTACCCTCCTATTATAGTTGAGTCTAGAATGTTGTTGGCCCTTTTGTGGGTGGTGTTTACCCTCATGCTGGCTGACTATAAGGATCAACCTTGATGACCTGTGTAAGAGTCTCTGTGCAGGGTTGCCCCTAAAGTGGAATTATTTCCAGCAGGGTCTGGTGCCTGCCACGATCCCTCTTTGGATGTGCTATTTGTGTGGCTAGTTGGGTCAAGCTCTGGTGTAGTCTGAAGGCCACCACTGGTTGTATTGGTTCTGGGTCCACTTGGACAGGGTTCTGGTACAGGTTGATGTCATAAATCGTGTGTAACCAGCCTAGGGTTACCTGTCTGGAACTACCACCCTGTTCACTGTTTGTGGCTGCATCTACTGAGCCTGGGTGTGCAAGGGAGGGGCCACACTGTGTACAAGGGTCAGTTTCCTCCAGCTTATATAGCTGGGGGCAGATTGGAAGCTACCTGGTCTTCCTGGAGTCTGCTGAGGAAACACTGGAGAGTGGGCCCACGCTGGCCATGTTCACAGGAAGGGGGCAAGCACTTACTGAGTTTCCTCCAAAAGCTTCTCCAGAAAAAGAACACACCAAAGATCCCTACTGTGTGCAGCCAGCATACCCTCTGCAGGACTCAAGCACTGAGAGTGGTGTTGCTAGTAGTTGGGGGACCTGGTAGTGCACTCTCCAGGCACATACTGCAACAATAGGAGTGCTTGAGCTGGGAAGATGTCTGGGTCTCTAGCACACTCTCTGCTCTCCCAGGCAAACTGAATCCCTGCTGGTTTTCACCACCAGATGCACTGTGGGCTCCTCTGGGTTGGGGATCCCTGCATGGAGTTGAGCCCCACACTCCTGGTAGGAGGGAGTTTTGCAACTGAGATTTCTCTGGTTTCTCAGCCACTCCACCTGTGTGTGGGGGTTGGGGGGGTATCCTTTTCTGCATCTCCACCCTCTTACCAGTCTCTGTGTGGCTTTTTCTGTAAATTCTTCATTATAGTACTTCAGTTCAGCTAGCCTTCAGTTGGTTATTCAGGTCGATTACTTTATAATTTAGCCATAAATCTTGTTTGGCACCCGTTGGGAAGAAATGGGGGTAGCTTCCACCTACTTTGCAGCCACCTTGGCATGTGTACGTCACACATAACCGCCCCTTGTTTAGGATAGAGAACATTTCCACTGCCCAGAAGGCCCTTGTACTCTTTCCCAGGCAATGCCACCTATAAAACCCCAGCTCTGGCCACCACAGGGTGATTTATCTCACTGTAGATTGGTCTTTCCCAGAGTTGTATGTAAATGGAATTGCACAGCATATACTCTTATCACTCAACATACTGCTCTTGAGAGTTATCCGTTGTTTCACGCATCAGTACTTTTTACTGGAGGGTTTTGAATAAAGCATGACACCATCTCCACAGCAGAGTTTGTTGTTAATCCTCACCCGAGGATATTTTTTCCATTGATTTTCAGAGAGAGTGGGCGGGGGAGAGGAAAGGAAGGAGGCAGGGGGAAACAGAACATCAAAGTAAGAGAAATACATACCCCAACTGGGGCCAGGGATCCAGCCTGCAACCCAGGTACATGCCCTTGAGCAAGAATCAAGCCTGGGACTCTTTGGTTCATGGGCTGATGGTCTAATCACTGAGCAACACCAGCCAGGGCACACACACACAAACTACCCCCCCCCCTTGCCTTTCTCTGATAGATGCCAAGAAAACTCTCAAATGTGCAATATTTACACCCAAGGCGGTAGGAGCAGCTGAAGCCTTGGGAATTAACAACAGGACCCATAAGGTGGGAGGTGGCCCTTGGGGCTTTGCCAGGCTGTACAGTTAGAGGTTAAAGCAGATCCCGGAGCTGGCTTCCGGTTAGTCTTGATCATTGCTCCCATCCTGCTCTTGGGACCCCATTACCTCCCATCCCCCACCCCCTTCATCCCATTTTGCAATAAACAGCTTTTGGTTTTGAATTATTCAGGTAATTTCTCCCTCTTTTTACTTCCTTTATGTAAATAGCCTCTAAGCTTTTGTCATTGAGATAGAATTGAATTTGGCCTGGGGAAAATAAAAAAAAAACACACAACCCACAATCCTGTTTGTGGCTCCTTAAAAAAACTTAAGTGACTGGGCCTGTAATAAACTACTTTAAATGGGATCTGGTGAAATACAGTAATTGGTTTCTATAATAGCTCTTACCATAACAATATGGGTTATATTCCTGGAGCTTAGTGTATGTCAGCATTTTCATTATAGTAAAAATTCAGTGATGCAGGGTGTTGAGCTCTGTGGTTAGTTCTTTTGTTTAGTACCTATTAATGGAGACCTACCATGCTGGATCTCTTCTGTTTGCTCCTCCAGATCCTCTCCCCTCCCTGGGAAGACTTACCTATCAATACACTTCCTTGCCCCCTGGCTTCCAATTGGGCAAGATCAACAGAAGCATCAGCAGGAGATTGGAGGAGGGGAGGGAGGAGAGTGAGTTCCAGGTATTCGTTCCTTGCTCCCATTTGCACAAACTGGCCGCAGTCTGGCCTGAAGATCTGGGTCCATGCACCTCTCTCCTTCGGGGATAACCGTTTGCCCTGGAAAGTGGTTTCGCCTTTGTGAAGAGTCCATTAAACTCCTGAGATTATTCTCATATGACCTTGGCCAGCTATTTTCTGCTGGAATCTTGACACAGCTGCTTTGTACCAACCATTCTGTTTGGTGCTTGGTACAAAGAGGAAGAATAAAAATGATGTGGAAGAAAATAGCAGCTCCCACTTACCAGGGGCTCTCTTTTTGCCAGGGACCATGCCAAGGTCTTTCTATGTGTTATCTCATTTAAACCTTGCAAGCCCTTGAGGGAGGGGTTATTATTATCCTCATTTTATAGAGAATGTCACAGAGAGCTTAAGTAACTTTTATAAGATCACACAGCTGATTCTTCCAGAGCCCACCCCTCTTTGCCACAAAACTACACTGCCATCTTTGAGGAGTTATCTGAGGGAGACACACACCTAAAATGAGTTATAATTTGAATAAAATACTGTGGCATCACAGAGGAGGGGTAAGGAAAAGTATATTGACTGAGCTAATACGTGTCAGGTACAAGACTAGGTTCTTTCCCACAAGTTCTCTCATTTGTTCCCACAAACTCTTTTGGGGCTGGTGTTCTTATTCTCATTCTCAGAAAGGTTAAGTATCTGGTCTTAGGCTACATTGGTAGTTAGTGGTGAAACCTGGATTTGAACCAAAATCTGTGTGCATCGAAGCCAAGGAGAAGAGGAAAGGCTGTCCTGGGGCTGTGATATCTGAGAGCTTCCCAGAGTCGAGATGGTGATGTGTGGTGCAGGGGTGAGGGTGGCAGGAGAGTATGTCCCGGCAGAAAGGCAGACACTAGAACAGGCAACACATGGAGCGCTTAGGTGATGGAGGCAGTGTCCGGGGAGTGGGAGCAGAGAGTGAGGGTGACGGTGTCCAATGAGAAGCGTGAGGAGCCTTGTGCCTGATTTGTACGCAGGAGGAACAGAGGGAGACACTGGGCACATGGCCAGCTTGGAGGCTGTCAGAGAGAAGGTGGGGTGCAGGAGAGTCAGCAGAGCAAGGAGGGGTATCAAGGGCTTAGGCTGAGTGTGGTAGAGAAGGCCAGCAAGGAGCAGAGGCTGGTCCAAGCAGAGGACTGAGGTGAAGGTTCGGAAGGCCAGTCTTGTGTAGACACTGGGGAGCCACAGAAGGTTCTTGTGCTTTGAGTAACTCTAGGAGGAAAGATCTGATTGAGCTGGAAGTTGGTTCAGAATGGTAGTTGTTCAAGAGGCCAGGGCAGTGACCAGTGACAGTGGGGGATATCCTGGTGTCCCGCCCATTGAACTGGACTGGCTGGAACCCTGAGGAGGCTAACCTAAGGGAGAAGGGCAAGCCAGCAAGGATAGGGAGAGGGGCTAGAGGAGACCCAGGGCCTAGTTAATGACCCCCAAATGGGCTCTCACACCCGTGAAGGGCCACACTATGTATAGTGGGGGCCCCAGCCTTTTGTCCTGACCCCTTGCAGGTCCCGGGGGGCTTGCTAGGGAGAGCTGAACCTCTGCCTGGGAGTGGGCACTAGCCACTTGCTGGGAAGGGGGACGCTGGTTCTCTACATGGAGTTCACCTTGCACTGGTGGGTCTGGGTTCCTCCTGGGGTGATGTGGACATCTACAGGGAGGTACTCTGATGGGGGAGCTTGATTTCTTTTCTGGGGGGCAGGCTAGAGCTCTGCTGGGGAGCTGGATCTTTACTCCAGACCTGAAGGACCCACCCCCTCCTTGGACAGCTCAGGGGAACCAGGCAGTGGGAAGGCCCCTGGAGGAGCCACCTCCAGCAGCTCAGGCCCTGGCTACTGGAGGCCAGTGGGTCAGCACAGCCCTCCCTTCTTACTCCAGGCTTGGGTAGAGGCCCCAGCAGGCATGGTAAGTGGGGAGACTCCTGGATGCCTATTCCCCTGTCCCAATCAGCTGTGGTCCCTGACCCTGCCACCTTCCTGTACCCACAGGTTCACCGGAGCCAGCCTCCCAGCCCCTGTCATCAGCAGCAAGAACTGGCTGCGGCTGCACTTCACTTCCGACGGCAACCACCGGCAGCGCGGCTTCAGCGCCCAGTACCAAGGTAGGCAAGCCCGGTGGGCGGCAGACATGACACCCAGGGCAAGCTCATCCTGTCCCAAACTGGTCTGCTGTGCAATGTGGCTTCAGGGCATACTCTCCTCTGTTGTTTTTTCCTCCAATCCTCACCCAAGCATATGCTTATTGATTGTAGTGAGAGAGGGGAAGGGAGAGGGGGAGGAGCAGAGAAAGAGAAACATCGATGTGAGAGAGAACACTGATCGGTTGTCCCCTGTACGTGCCCGACCAAGGATCAAACCTTTCAGTATATAGGACGACACTCCAACCACCTGAGCCACCTGGCCAGGGCTGAGGTCCTGTTCTTATTGGCAGACACAGAGCTCTATATAACTGCATCTCTACATCTGCCTCTGTGGTCTGTGGCCCAAGGGAGTGACATTTCTTAAATGTGTGGGCCAAGTCGCCACACTGCAGGCCAGGCTACTCATAACACTCAATATCGTGCTAGACACTTGATCAGCATCATCATATTTAATCCTCGTCATTGCCCTGGGAGCAATGATGAGGATTAAATGTCACCATTCCCATTTTATGGACAAGGAAATGGAGCACAGAGAAATTAAGCTGGTTTCCCAAGGCCATGTGCACTGCCTTTTAAATCTAGAGTTCACCCTCTTAGCCTATCCCAGTGTAAAGTGGGAGAACGGCCACATGTCAGCCCGCTCTCATATGATGTAGAGCACAGTGCATTTCAGATGGGGGCAACATAACTTAGGGAGCCCTGTCGCTCAGAGGCTCAAATCTCTGAAGAGGTGTCAGTGGCCAGAGATCAGACCAGGAATGGCAGGTGGAAACTGCAGGGAGCAGATTTCTGCTCCAGTCATGGAGAATTTCTAACCCTGAAAGCCACCTTTAGAGAGGAGTGGGTGAACCTCAAAGCAGGGAGCTCTCTAGGACCCAAGGAGGTTCAAACTCCGAGGGACACATGGGAGGACATTCCTTTTCAACCTTGAGTTTATTCGCAATGCACACAATTTACAGAGCTAAACACCAGTGGTTTGCTACATAACTTGCTCATTAAGCCTTTAACTGTTACCAATTACAAATTGATGTTGGTTCTAATTGATTCCATAATGAACTTGGATTGTGCACCTATTAAGGATCCAGCCCTTAGGAGGCTCGGGGGAATAAAAGAGGAGTGGACTTGCATTGTGAGTGAGGGAGTGAATGATGGAATGAATGAGGGGCTGAGGGAATCAGTGAGGGACTGGGTGATGA
Source organism: Murina feae (assembly GCA_004026665.1). Lineage (NCBI taxonomy): Eukaryota > Metazoa > Chordata > Mammalia > Chiroptera > Vespertilionidae > Murina > Murina feae. Next base: position 8,866 of record PVJC01014172.1, on the reverse strand, counting down.
GGGTCTGAGTGTGAGGGACTGAGGAAGGGAGTGGGCACACAATGACCATGCCAGGGCCTGAGGGAAGAGTGAAAGTGAACTCTAATCACTGCCCTGTGCTGAGGGAGAGCCATTGATTCCCAGTGGAGATCTGAGCAGCTGTACCTTCTGGCCCCACTTGAACCACACAGCGCAGCACCCTGCCCACCCCAGAGGCGGCACTGGCAGAGTGGAGCCCCCCGCCCAAGCCAGGCTTTCTGGCTTAAAACTGGGATAAAAGCAGTACTGGAGGCCGAAGGGTTCCCTTCAAAAGTGAACCTCTCATGAGTGCCCTCATTGCCTCAGCTGTGGGTAGAAGGACATCTTTGAAATATTTACAAAATAAACAAGAAACTCCCGGTAGTTGTCATGGGGACATTTTCCACGACTGAGGCTAGACCTTTGCGGGAGTGAGGCACCTGTCTGGACCTTCCCATGGGTTTCTCAAAATAGACAAGCAGAGATGGATGTTGTCATTTCATCGCATTAAATAGGTGCTGGGTGTTTCTCATATTTCCATTTACTCAGGGTCCATTTGTCTTGGTCATCAGTTAAGGTTTGATGCCAGACAGTGGGCAGTGAGAACCCAAACCCGAAGGCTAGGTGGTCAGGAGCACACGTAGGTTGCACACCTACTGTGCACCAGGCCCTGTGTTAGGCACTGTGTGTGCATTGCCTTTTTAGATCTTCCCCACAACATGTGTGTTATTAATTCCCATTTTTCAGCCGATGAAGCTGAGGCTCAGAGAGGTTATGTAACTAGCCCAACACATACACACACACACACACACACACACACACAGCCTGTGAGTGGCGAAGCTGGACTTCGCAGGCTATTGTAAGTTTTCTACAAAATCATAGGACCTTCTCTTACGGCGCTTTGGTGTCTTGCCTTTTCTATTTGACTGGTAGCTTTTAAACTTTGTTTTGTTAATCTCACTCCACTGTGGAAAAAAAACCTAAATTTTCCATCACAACCCAGTACACACATATATCTGTAGAACTAAAAGGAAAATGTCACTAAGTGGTATTTATCCTGACTCCACGTGAGGCACCCTGAAAATGCCTTTTCCGATTTGTAATGTTAGATGCAGCCTCTAAAGGAATTTCACAGGCCTGCAGAAGGAAACAACCTGAAGTCTGAACAACACCTCCACTTAGGACTCCCTTAGAAGTAGGCTCTGTCTTATCCTCTCTCTGTCTCCCTCAGCACAGCCCGGACGGGTTTGCACATCTGAGTGTGTCAGTGATTGTAAAGGGCTTTCTTCCTAGCTGCAGGCTCGTGGCATTTATTGCTTCACTCCATCCTGACAGCAGCTGTGATGTAGGGACTGCCCTCAGCACAGGGGTGAGAGTTGCAGAGAGGGTGTGTGGCTGGCTCAAGGTCTCATTGCTGGTGTGTTAGAGCAGTGACTTGGACCCGGCCGGCCGTGTTCCCCGGGATGCAGCATGCTTACATACGGAGGTGTGTGCCGATGGTGGAAACAAGTGATTCTCCCCGGACCTTCTTTTTATAGCGCTTTCCAGGATGTGTGTACGTAGCGAAAGGGTATACACTCATCGGTTAGTAATTTCATCGGTGACTCCATCGCAGGATTTCTCAGCCTCAGCGCTGTTGACCTGTGACCTGGAGAATTCCGTTTTGGGGGACTGTCTGTGCACTGTGGGATATTGAGCAGCATCCCAGGCCTCTGTCCTCTAGATGCCTGATGCCAGGGGCACCCCACACACATGCACATAGTCGTGACAACCAAAACGTCTGCAGACATTGCCAAGTGTCTCCTGTGTGCAAAGTTACTCCTGGTTGAGAACCACTGCTCGAAAGGAATGAAAAACTACTAAAGACCAATCTATGGTTTCCTGCTTGCAGATTCAGTCCAAAAGAGTGGCAAAGACAGGGCCGAGGCAGGGGGCTAGCAAGAGATAGAAGGCATACTGCATGGCTTAACTGAAGGCTTAATGAAGAGTCCAGTGACAGAGGTAAAGTTGGGATTAAAGGAATCCATAGGGACTCAATAGCAGAGATACCCTTAGGCTAGGGAAAGGGTCAGGGAGGGAGCAGTGAGTGCTGAAGCCATTGAAAAGGGGCCGCGTAGCAGAACTCAGGAGCCTGACCACTGCCAACCCACAGTGCAGGAGGAGGGAGCCCCCAGGAATCAGTAACCAGCGCAGGAGGAGGGAGCCCCAGGAATCAGTAACCAGCGCAGGAGGAGGGAGCCCCAGGAATCAGTAACCAGAGCAGGAGGAGGGAGCCCCAGCAATCAGTAACCAGCGCAGGAGGAGGGAGCCCCCGGAATTAGTAACCAGTGCAGGAGGGAGCCCCCAGGAATCAGTAACCAGTGCAGGAGGAGGGAGCCCCAGGAATTAGTAACCAGACCTCTCCTTCCTCCCTCCCTCATGCCTGCTGTGCCTCCCACCTGCCAACCAAACAGGAAGCCAAGAGCAAGGGCCCAGATGCCCTGCCCTGGCCTGCTCTCTGCCAGGGAGTCTGCCCTACCTCACCAGTGGGCTCCCTGGTTGTCTGGCAGTCCATGGAGGTCAGCCTCTGGGAATCTGAGCAGGACAGTGACATCTGAGAGTGGACCCAGAGAGTCACCAGTGCAGGACCCGTTTCAGCCTTATGGCATCTGAGTCTCGGTGATGTATAGCATCACCTCTGAGCTAATAATTACCAACTCATAATTGTATTGGTGAGTATATCATCCCAAAGAAAATAAACAATGAATTAAATTCATAAATAACCTACAACATAGCACATTCCATGCCTATCTCAGACCAGTCAGAATTTAGGGTTGTTCGTGGCCAGACACAATTTTAACTAATGCCGTATGGTGTCAGAGGATCTGAGTTCTAGTCTGGCTGTGCCTTGAGCTGGCTGTCAGAGGTGGTCAGTGGAATGTAATTTAGCAAGCATTGTCTGTGTGGCACTACCACGTGACAGCATAGGAAGATGACTGCAGGCAGACCACTATCTGGTCTCAAGAACAGGTGAGTAAAGAGAGGAATAGACACAAGCCTGTAAGTTCTGTACAGCATGATAAGAGCTATAATTGAGGCCCTTAAAAGCCCAGGACTACAGATAAAGGAGCAATTAGTTTTGTGGGAGGCACCTAAGGAAAGCCACACACACGATAAAAAGAACCCACAAAATAGTGGCAATGACTTCACCATGGGCCTCAAAAAGATGCCAGATGGACAGTAGAAAGAGGCATTCCAGGTAGCACCAAGGCAGGAAGGCATGAAAGTGTGCACTCTGCAGAACCACAAAGATTCATGTGTCTCTAGAGCAGAGACGGGCAAACCTCAGCCCGCAGGCCAGATGCAGCCTTCTGCCTGTCTTCCTAAGAATAGGTTTTACGTTTTTAAACAGTCCAAGAAAAAAATCAAAAGAAGATGATTTCATGACACGTGAAAATGATATAAAATGTAAATATCAGTGACCATAAATGTAGGTTTATGGGAACATGGCATTGCTCTCTGATTTATGAACTGTGTATGGCTGCTATAGCACTGCCTGGGCAGAGCTGAGCAGTTTGTAGCTGAGACGGATGGCCCACAGCCTAATATATCTACTCCCAGGCCTTTTACAGAAAACATCTACTGAGTCAGACAAGCCTGCAGTCTAGAGCAGAGGCGAGCTGCAAGGGGCAGCGAGGCCTAAGGCCAGAAGGTCAGGTAGGGATCACGTTGTGAAAAGCTGCAGTAAAGTTGGGCTTGATCCCATGGGTGATGAGAGGTGATCAGAAGTTTTTAATAGGAGGGGAGATGGGATCACATTTTCATTTCCCAAAGCTCTTTGATTGCTATAGATTGAAAATGTGGGGGAGAGGGCGGTGAGGAGTCTTTGAGAATTAGAAGATGGGGAAGAGCAGGGTTTAGATGACGATGGACAGACCAGACGAGATCTTCCCATGGTGCACCACACTGGACTCATGACTAGTTAGATTTGGGAGTGAGAGGGGATGGGGGAAGGCAATGGAGGAGTCGGAGATGAACCTTAGGTTTCTGGCTTGAGTGAGTAAAAAAAAATGATTATATTAACCAGGATGGTCTTGGACAGAGGCAGATGGGGGATGAATTTTGCTTGGGACACATTGATTTTTAGGTAGTATTGGGATATCAGGAGACTGTCTAGCAGGTAGTTGGCTATTCTGCCAGTCTATAACTCAAAGAAGGATATAGGCTAAAGATAGAGATGTGAAAGGTTCAAGGCAAAATAGAGTCTGGGGCCACAGTCCTCTTTTAGAGTGGGAGTCCTTCCCATGTATATCACCTCAGAGGAGGAGCCCCAAAGAGTGGGTTTTCAAAGTGGGTTTCCTAGAGGCCAGAGAGTTCTCCCAGCAGCTGTTCTGATAGGGGATGAGTGAGTGAGCCTCCAGGTTTCCACCCCAACTTCAACCAGAGCAGTTCCTCTTTCATGTATTTTGTGTCGCAGGAATTTACCCAAGAGTGTTAAAATGATGGGTCCTGTACCTAAACTTGGGAACCCCAGGTCTTGAAGGACCACAGTTTCTTTCAGTTTGGGGAGACCTCTAAGGTTGTGTAACTCACCCCTCTGCCTCCAAGAACATTTCTAGTTCTTCTCAATGTTCATTACTTTTTTAATTTTTTTTCAAGGCTTCAAGGAATCAGAGTGAGAACCTTTCTTAAATGGCCCCAGTAGTGAATGATCACAACTGGTGAGGGACCCCTCACTCTCACCCTCCTCACCTGTAAAGAGGGAATAATATTAACCCCATGGGGCTGTTGGAAATTGAAAGAGATCCTGGTGAAGTATCTGGGATGTGGTAGTTGCTCAGGAAATGGGACCCTGAAGCTTCAGACCCCACCAGTTACCTTGACTCTGTGCAGTAAGAGCGAGCTAGCGGCTCTGGCTCCTCCTTGAGGGTGTTCCCTTTGCCTGCCACTCTGACTTAATGATCATCTTCTAGTGCCCGTCCCTCCCTTCAGCCAAATCCTAGCCCTGCCCGCTGTCCCTTTCACTGCCTCTCTTGTCAATTCAGTGCTGGTAACCAGGAGATGGGAGATGTTCTACAGAGAAACTATTGGCTCCACGGGTTTCTAGAAGCCCTGTAAACTCAATTGTCTGCAGAATAAACTTTGCCATTTGGAAACAGTTTGCATTTGCTGAGTGCTTGGGGCTGTTTATAGTAACAAGCTGAAGCTTGTTTTTCACTTGAATGTGTCCTGTTCTTGCTCGTGACTGATCTGCAGTCTGGACCAGAGTGAAAAGTGCCTCGGGCATCCCGTGGTCCATGCTCTGACTCTTTTGTCCTCTTCTGTTAGCCTGCTGAGTTGCCAAACTCCAGCCAGCCTCATTTCCAGGCGCGGGATTCCCCAGGGACCTTTGCAAAAATTGCTGACTTGTCACTACCTGACTCAGGAGCCCACAAAACCAGGCTTCTGAATTCAACCAAGAGTGAGCCTGAACTAAAAAGGGAGCGTGAACACAAAATGGGGTACTCCACCCCACCAGCGAGTAGATCCCATTCCTTTTCCCAGGAAATGAATTCGAAGCACATATTTTTCTAAAAGTTGACCATTCACCCACTTGGTCATCAGACTATTATCAGAAACCTTCTCTGTGCCTGGTTTTGTGTCTGTCACAGGATACAGACATAGGAACTCATGGGACAAATTGGCAGGAGAACCAGAGAGGACACTGTGGTGGTGCATTAAGGCTTTCCGTAGTCTGAATGCAGTCCCGAGAGAGCATCAACTTCTCCCTGGGATGAGAGAACAGATAACCTCTCAATGAAGCCTAGACCAGCAAGAGGCAGTCGGGGAAGGGGAGAGGAAGGGAAGAGAGGGGAAGGGAGAGGAGGGAGGAAGGGAGGGAAGCAGGGAAGGGAGGGGGGGGGAGGGGGGAGGGGAGAGATTTCAGCCGAGAGAAGAGCATTGCAAAGGCAAACTGAAACCAATGACCAATGGCCACGGTGATTCCCCAAAACATCTATCCTCCAGTCCTTTTCTCCAGCTGACTTCTCGGAAGTAGCTTGTGAAGATCGTTGCACAGTCCATTAATAACAAAGCACTATTCTAGCAATTAGAACAGTCCGCCCCCACACTGCCAGGGTCCTTCTCTTCTTTAGGAATTCCAGTAACTAGAAGCTTTGCTGTGGTTAACCAAGAAGTCACACCAGCAGCATCTGGCAGAGCACCTTTTACCACCTGAGCTGGGTTCATTTCCTTCTCCCGCCCTATTCAAAAAGACACATCACCCAGCCTGTGTGTAACCTGCTTCTGGGGGACTTTGCATATGTTTCTTAACTGTCAATAATCCTTCAGCACCTGCATTCTTAGCAATAATATTGCCAGGAAGTGGGGTGATTGTTCCATGATTTCTACACCAATGTTTGGCTTTTCATTAGCGAGAGTAGTGAATTCAGGGCTGGAGTGCACTAAAGCGACGCACCCAGACAAAGCCCTTTCTTGTAGCGTTTAGTGGGTCTTTGACTTTCTCCTCCACTCCATTGTCCCAGCAATCCTCAGCACAAGGACGATCTGAAGTTCCACCAGATGGTCATTTAGCTGTTTTTTGTCACCATCAGTCATAGTAACGTTCTGCCTCCTCCATGGTCTCTTGAGTATGTTTCTCAACTCGAATCTTGTCACCTTTTCTTTGCGAGAACGTGGCATCACCTTGGGTCACAATAACCGCTCCAACTTTTTCTAAGTCATGGAGCGAAACATCTTAAAGACTGAGAGACCAGCTCGCGTTTCCAAACCCCACACCATCAGTAACACCAGCTACTTTCTGGGACACCGGAACCTGGAGCTTGGACTGCTGTGACTGGAAAGCCAACTTCTATCCTATTTAAAATGAGTGGACTGAGAGCATCTTCAGCAATTACAACCAAAGACCTACATTGGCCTTGGCAATCTCCAAAGTGGGTACAGTGGACAGGACACTGGAGATCAGAAATATCCCAGAATTCTCCTTTCTGAACTTGTTATGCATTACTCAACTAGAGGGATGTGGACTCTTAGTTGAATTCTGTGCCTTCCATTCCTAATTCAGCACTCAATGTTTTTCTGCCCTATGATGTGAGGACACTCTCCCAAATCTTTGTAATTCCATCAAAAACGATGCCGCTGATTTCTGTCTCCATTTGCAGAAATTGTGGCAAAGTGAGCAATCTTTTCAGGGGTTAGCATAGGTTAAGGGGGCTTCTTTCTGAATTTGTGGTTACAGCATCAACATGCAACATCACACTTTCTGATTTCCGCTGGTGAACACCTTTGCTCATCCTGAAGCCTTCCCTGGCCACCGAACATCCCAGTGCGTAGCAGGGTGGTGCCCCCACAGCCTCTTCATTTATGTGTTGGCATCATCCTGGTCAAATTTGCTGTGATGGTTTTATAGTCTGTAAGGCACCTCTTGACCTGGCAACAGACACCTCACCTTTGGTTGCTTCCCAGTTGTGCTTCGGCATCCCTGTCCTTCCCACTGGTCTTCTCCATGGCAAGGACGTGGGTGTCTGCTGGAAGGTATGAAGCTAGAAACAATAGGTCTTAGGCATCTGCACTGAATTCTATATCCGTGGCATAAATCTGACTGAGATGAGGAGCCAGTGTGCTAGAAGGACTGGGAGTAGTGAAGGTATTCCTGTGGGCTGCTGCCAGGTGGCAAAGCTGGCCTCTGTGACAAGGGAGGGACAGAGTACATGAGGCACATCCACATTTTCAAAAAGAGAGGTCAGATTTCAGTTTTTAAAAGATCACGCTCTGCAGCATTTTTAAAGATGGGCTAGAAGAGACTGAATCAGTGAACAAAATCAAGCGGAAATAATGAGTTTAGGGCAGGAGTGGCTTAGAACATGGAAGGAAGGTACACTTTGGAAACTTCCTTAAGGTTGAGTGAATTGGATTTGGTGAGGGAGTAGGTGTGTGTGTAAGGGGCGGGGGAGGGGAAGGCGATGAGGGGATGCTCCAGCCAGCAGGACAGCACAGTGGTGGGGAAGGGGCATGATCAAGGTTAGAGCATGACTGCCCTGTGGAGGGAAGTCTGAATGCATTGGGAAGAGCAGAAACTGCAGGTTCCACCACCCAAGATTCCCAGAGCCTGGGAGACAGGTCAGACCTCCTTCTCCACTCTACTCACAGGTCCTGTCTCCGGCTAGCTCAGCCCAATAACTTATGCTGCGGGCCGGAGAGACATTTGTATTGCCAGATTCTTCTATCTAAATGTGTACCATGTGTCCCGCTAACCTTTACAGCAGCAGGGAAATGTCTTGTAATTAACCAGAATATAAAGGATGAATGGAGCAGCCTGGCAGTCTCCTGTAGGCATTATCATTCGCAGGAGATGAATGCACCTAGTAAGATTTCCATCAACCAGTTAAAGCCCGCCCTCCTCGCCTGGGAACCCTGACTGTTCACATTCAGCACAAGAGCATGTGTGAGTGTGTGTTACATGGTGTATGTGAGTACTGATAGACACATGTACACAGTGTGCAGTGTGCTCTGTGGACATGACACCCCTTCATGTCCTCCTGCACCTCCCGTTCCCCTCCAGCTACCTCAAGAAACCCCATGCAGCATTTGCCCTGGGAATGGCATCCATGGTGCACTGGCCCTTTCCCCACCCCCCTTCCCAAGTGTGCGGGACAACTGGAAACAAGAGAACTGGGAAGACTGACTCACCTCCTTCTTGGCTACATGCTTAATCATCTCCACAGACCTGGCCTCATATGGGCCGCATTGGGTGACAGAGACCTGCCCCCACCCCTGCCCCAATGCCTGGCCTCAGAGAGAAGAGTCCTCTCCCCCACCCCTGCCCCAATGCTATGCTCAGGGAGAAGAGACCTCCACACCCCTACCCCAATGCTATTGCTCAGGGAGAAGG
>PVJC01014171.1:0-36849 GCA_004026665.1 Murina feae | reverse complement strand
CTTTTTTTAACTCTGCTGTCCACTGACTCTTTTATAAAATTCTTCCCTCCATCCTGTTGCATCTCTCCCCCACCTGGTTACTTCCCCCAAACTCTCCCTTGGCTGCTGCTCCGCCTGCCCCCTGCCCATCTCTCCATCTCCTGGCTCCCCTGGGGGTTCACCCCAGCTCTGAAGGGAGATAGGGCCTCTCACAGGAGACCCCTGCCCCTGTGTAAGAGAAAATGGAGCCAGCGAGAGAGTGGGCCAGGAGGCGTGTGTGTGTGAGCGTAAGGGAGCAGCTCTCCTTCCCTCACTAAAGCTTCCCTCATTAAATCCTCCAGCTGCCCAGCCAGCCCACCACTGCTGCGGCTCCGATGGACCTGGGTGGGTCGTAGGAAACATATGCACGGAGGCTTAGCAGCTTCTGTGCGTGTGTGCCCCTGGACCCACCCAGGCCCATCGCAGCCCCCCGGGCGGCCGGCTGGTCCCACACCCAAATTGGCTGCGATGGACTGGGTGGGTTTGAAGGAGGCTTAGCAGCCTCCGTGCGTGTGTGCCCTGGGACCCATCCAGGCCCATCGCAGCCCCTGGGGCAGCCAGCTGGTTCCGCCCCCACTGTCGTGGGCCTGAGTGGGTCCCGCGGAGGCTTAGCAGCCTCCATGCGTGTGTGCCCCGGAACCCACCCAGACCGATCGCAGCCCCTCCGCTGGCTGATCCCGCTTCCACCGCGATGGGCCTGAGTGGGGTCGCTCTAAGGCTTAGCAGCCTGCGTGCCTGTGCCTCGGGACCCACCCAGGCCAATCACAGTCTCTGGACCAGCCGTCCGCCCCCGGGGCTGCGATGGGCCTGGGTGGGTGGCACGGAGGCTTAGCCTCTGTGCGTGTGTGCCCCGGTACCCATCCAGGCCCATTGGTCCCATCGAAGCCCCCAGGTTGGCTGGCTGCTTCCTCCCTCGGCTGCCACCTCTATTTGCGGCAGAGGCCGCAGTCTGTGGCTTCTTCCTGGCTCCCCCCTCCAACATCTTGACTGGACTATTTTGCATACAGTCCCTCTGATTGGCTGGTGGGCGTGGCTTATCCCGTCCGGAAGAAACGGTTAATTTTACTATTTCCCTTTTATTAGTTTAGATAGATATATATCTATATATCCTATCTAATAAAGAGGGAATATGCAAATTTATCATCAAGCCATTAAAAATATGGAGGTGCCCATAGCCACAAGATGGTGCCACTCAGTCCCCTCAGCCCCACCGGAGTCCCCCAGTTCTTTTAGCCCCTCTGAGGGGGTGGCAGGTGCATGGGGCAAATGGACCTGTCCTCAAACCCCAACCCCCAGGGCTGATCTGAGGCACAGGCAAGCCTCAGATGGCTGCTGCCAAACCACCCAGGGATGCCCAAGGCCCAGGTAACTAGGGCTGGCTGAGGCTTGCACTGCCAGCAGTGGCAGCAGCAGAGTTGTGATGGGGGTGTCGGCTTCCCCTGATAGCTGGGTTGCCTCCTGCCCCTGAGGGTTCTTGAACTGTGAGAGGGCAGGCCGGGCTGAGGGACCCCCCTCTCCAGTGCATGAATGAATTTTCATGCACTGGGCCTCTAAAATATATATATATATATATATATATATATATATATATATATATATATATATATATATATAGCAAATCTGGATGATCTCTCAACTCAAAATGGAAATTATTTATAGCAATAATTGCTAAATATAGCAATTATTTATCCCCACAACCCACATGTCTGCAGACATCTATGATACAGATTTGATCTCTCTTTAAATAGCAACTGGCAATGGTTCATTGTTTGCTCAAGAGTTGGATAAAAACCAAGATTTTTCATAGGTCTTAGAAGGGCCCTGACCTCCATTCTAGCTATATGCCCTGCCTTCTCTCTCTCCCCACCCACATCCTGCTGATACAATGCAGAAATGATTGAAATCCCAAACACCGATTTCTACTTTGTCCTTGGTTATTTGTACACATTGTTGTATTTTAATGGAGATGCATTTCCTCATTTCTTCCACTTGCCATAGTCTGCATTTCCTCCCTTTAACCTTCGTTTGAAATATCACCCCATCCAGGAAATCTTCCTTGATGATGAAAGATCATGTGGTTGCCTTTGTCTTGGTTTTCAAAGGGTAATTGCTAGTTTGATATATATATATATATATATATATATATATATATATATATATATATATATATAATAGGCTTATATGCTATTTAAAAATAGAAACCTGTGTTATTAATCTTCAAAACCCCACGACTCATCATAGTAACTGATATATACTTTGACTTCACTAATTCAAACAAGTTGAATAAATAGCTGTACCAACACAAGCAAAAAACAGAGAAGTGGAGAAAGGAGGGACAAAAGGGAAAACAGTGGCTGTGACTGAGAAACCACTTTGTACTTCTCCTGGTGTGCTCAGATACAGTCTCCCTACAACTTTTTCACAATGCCCTTTGTACATTATCCACATAGTACATAAGAGATCTCCTTTAGCTTGATATATGAAACCTACCCTTTAAAGAAATTATAGAGATTTGCCTGAAAGTAAGCAGGTATTTGATGACCAGGCTGGAACGAGGCCTTCTCACACTTGGTTTCCTTCCAGTACATCACTATGTACTATGTGCTCAGAAATGACACATTGGGAGGGAGGAGCAGGGGACAGGGAAGTGTCTCCCCAGAACAATTATTTGGGCACCAAACCTCTCATTTAATACATGTAGAGAGGATACACCGTGTCCTGGCTTGACTAAATGTAACCTCAGTAAAACTAAAGTAGCTTCTTGAATTAGTTAAGGGACCAATTTTCAGGGAAGAAGGGGCAGAGATATACATCCCCTGATTGAGGTAGCCAGGATTCCCTGGAGCAGTATCAATAGAGTAGTACTGAGTAGAGCTACACTGAACTTGGGGAATTCCTGCAGAATGTGAGGGTGCAAGAACTGGCAATCAGAAGAGGTTTACCTTTATCAGCAAAGGATGAGTTCAGGCATGGAACAAAAATCCTGGGCACGTCGCTTGGCTGCTGTCACCGAGAGGTCCTATAAACTGAGGCTGTGGCTGAAAAGATGGGGTTTGAAGTCTTTCCAAGGAATTGGCAGTTACAAACAAGTCGTATCCACAGCAATCTGGATGGATAGGCCTGAGAGGTTTTCTGGTGCAAAGAGCCTCAAGGATCGCCGTTATCCTTTAAGCATAAGATCAAAACTCCCAGCTCCCTGCATCATGACACTGTGTTCTCCTTGCAGGAAACACATGGGAACAGGAATTCTCTTCTCAATTTGAAAAAAAATTTTTTTTCTCTTTTGTTTGTTTGAGAGAAAAAAAATTTCCCCACCCATTTTGGAGGAAATCCCACGTGGCATAGGGTTCCAATTGACCCTGAGGGAACAATATTAAGTGATATGCACAACCTCCCAGATTTGACTGCGGAGCTGCCCTAAATCAATAACCAATTACTATGACATTGGCCATCCTATTTTATCTCCTTGGGTCTCCCAAACCTCATCCTTTAACCCAAATGCGGCATTCTGCAATACTGCAGTATTGGGACATCGTAGACAAGCCTGAGGTATTTATTTTAAAATCATCACAGAGGCAACGGTGGGAAGCAGAGCTCTCCTCGGGCCAAGGACAAACACCGGGAGACCAAGAAAATAAAAAAAGAAAGAAAAAGTGACAATTTTTATGCTCTTGCTGTTTTCAGGTGAACAAACATTTTATCACCTGGCTGTATACCTACCTTGTAATTTGATCAGCATCAATTCCAGCCAAGGGAAGTGTGGTTGTTATATGCAATATTAACACTCGTTTTGTATCTTTAGGAACACAGACTTACCATGCTTCAGAAAATAAATTCTAAATATTGGAATCATGTTATCCCTTAATCTTTTTTCTAATTGAAATTCATTAAATTAAAACCATGTTTTCCTCCTTCAACAGAGCTTCAGTACCCAAAACGTCAAAATGATTCCTTACTTACTCGTTTCCAAGGTCCTAATGTTAAATACTGCAGGTGTACAATACCCTGGTAAAATGCCGTCAGCTATTTGGATACCATATGCTAGATAAATCTTGCAAATAAATGAATAAATAATATATTAATGCCCTGGGTCCTTTCTCACCAGATTTATACAGCACAAAAGTGATGTGGAGGACTGACAGTCACTGTAAAATATGCAAATACTAAATTGGACAATTCAGGCACAAAAATATATTGTAGCTTGGTGCTTATTATTATAAATTTATGTTTTATACATTTCCAATATATGAGTTAATATATTTCTTGGTTTACAGGTTCTCATATCTCCTACAATACCATGTCTTTAAAATACTACACAAAATATCAAGAAAGCATTAATCTACAGAGTTTAACTACTGTGTTTGTTTATACCACCACCCTTACAATGAGGTGTTTCTCAACTGTATGATAAAGTGTTTTTGCGTTGGCTTTGGCAAGCTTCATCAGAGACTGACTTCTCCCAGGTGCATGCTGGTCTGTATCCACACACATTGTGGACACCACCATGAGCTGAGAGTGATGGCCTCTTGTTGGACATCAGTGACTTGAGCTGTGGAAATTTTTCTAAGCTTGCAAAAGAAAGTTGTTGTTGATTTCTTTGTTTGGCACACTCTATTTTCTCACATGATGTGGAGAAATAATAGATGAGCATCTTGCTTTAGGTCTACAGTAGGTGATTACAGTAGCCACTTTGACGCATTCTGCTTGAAAAGAGCCCTGGGAATAACTTTGGGCTGTATTTATAAACAGCTTTGTATTTTCGGTTCTATTGTTATCATTATTCAGTGCAGCTTTAGAATTAAAATGTGTGCTTTCACACCTCATTTTCCAAAGGCAAATACAAAAATTGCCATCTTGGTTACCGAACCGATTTCTCTCCTTTATTGCAGGCAATCAACTGGTCAGGTTTACAAACCCATGGCAAGCCTTTGACTAATGAAAAACATGGACACTTCCCCGTCACTTAAGTGGAAGGAGTTTGTGTGATGGCCCCAAATTATTGGATCTAATTTTCGTGAATTTCTCTTTTTTGCCAACTTTTCTATGATAATGGGTGATTTGATTCAGTTCTTTCAACTTCCGTGGAAACCATAAACATATCAACATCAACATTACTCCTTTTTCAAAGAGGTCCAGGTTGAGAATATGTCACTACATACATTTGGGAGAAAAATTATTCCTGCTTTTTTTTACTAAAAGTTAGGCTCTAAAGGTTGGTTAGCTTAGTCCAGATGCCGTGACTCAATGGTTGAGCCAAGACTTATGAACCAGGAGGTCATGGTTCAATTCCTTGTCAGGGCACATGCCCAGGTTGCCAACTTGATCCCCAGTCAAGGAGAGAGGGGTGGTGCATGCAGGATACAGCAAATCTGCCAATGGTTGATGTTTCTCTCTCTCTCTCCTTCTCCCTTCCTCTCTAAAATCAATAAAAATATATATTTTTAAAAATGGTTAGCTTATATATTGAAAGATGTTTCTTTGGATAGTTATCAATTTCCATTTTGCTTCTGACTCTGTATCTGTGGATCACCTGGTTTCCTCTTTCTTTATCCTCAGGATCCTCTCTGCACATGCCTGACCACAACACTGTTCCACATATCTTTAGCAGACTCAGGGTGTTAGGCAGTGAGTGGAGACTATAGAAGAGGTGTGTGTGTGTGTGTGTGTGTGTGTGTTCTAGTACAGAAATGTCATTTACATTTATTTTATTGGGGCCACTCCTGCAACTACCTGTATTTACTAGCTTGTACAATCACAAGTAAAAGCAGAACTGCTGCATGGAATGAGGAGTTATATAAAGAATTAATGTTGAAAAAATGGACATGGAAGAAATTGAATGGTAAACGTTACAATAATGAAATGTGTATGCAATCCCACAGATGAAGAGTAGTGAAGCAGAAATGAGGGTTTTGCTTTGGTTTCATATTTAATTGAATCAGAATAACATATAGAATATATTTCCTGCTTGAGGCTCTCAATTTCAATTCGGATGAGAATAAGGTAGACAATGAGAGGTTGGAAAAGTGGGAGGAGATACAGGGTCCAAAGTTGGGTCATTGGAGGCAGTTGTTAGAAGGGGCTCATTTGGAATATTTCATTTGGGTGTCCTGCCCCATTCAGGCAGGGTTTTGAAATTCTTATCATCCTGCTAGTAACTAGTAACTCGGTTGTTTTTCCCTTTATCCTCATACTTTGCTGTCTGCTTTCCTTGTAGCTTATTGAGTGTATATTGCGTGTTGATTAATTATATTTATGTACAAGGCTGTGAAGGCCTGTCAGAATTCCATTTAGGTTGCTTGTCATAGGCTCATCAACACCTGGCAGGTTTGTTCTTCTATCCTCTGGTGTGATCCAGGCAAATCTTTGATGCAGAGAGGCAGGCTCAATGTCAATAACCAGGAGCAAAGGTAAGCCCACGGGTGTCACAGTGATGTGATTTGCAGGCAGCAGGGCAGGGGAAAGGAGAATGCCAATTAAGTGCAATACAAGTGTGCCATGTGTATGTATTCCTCATGTAGGGTGTAATTCCCAGGGCCTTAGGTTGTGAATAATTGACACCCGCATAAGGTGGATCACTATAATTGTCCTCATCTCATTGAGAAGGAAATTGTCATGCACTGAGGTAAAGCTCATTTATGCTCTGTGTTTCTTTGCTGTACCCAGGTACTTCCCAGAGGAGCTGTGAGGACCAATTACTAATTATTAAGAAGACCTCTTATGCTCTGATGACATCCTTTGGAATGCAGATCTCTATGAAACAATGGTGATATCTTCATGTTTTCTATAACAATTGGCATAAGACCAGGCACCTTTAGTCATCTAATCAATGCTCTCTGAACTAAATAGAAAAAAGGAGAGAGATGATTATAAAGAGAAGGGTTTAGGAAAGAGGATACTCTACCTAGTCCTGATTCAGAGCTCAAAACTACATTAATAGAGAAACTAGTTTCATGTGACCCTCCCATTAAAATGACAAAAAAATATAGAATGTTAGAAAATTTTAGAATTTTAAGTGTCTTTATAGCTCCTGGGTACAGGATAATAAAGGATAATAAAGATTTATTGCACTATCCATATAAAAAAGGAACTAGGACCACTATATTGGAATCCTATATAATAAAGTGGTAATATGCAATTGATCCTCACACCCTCACATCACAAGATGGCTTCCCCCACATTGTCACAAGATGGCCACCCCCACGTCATCACAAGGCAGCCACCCCCATGTCATCATAAGATGGCTGGCCTATGTTGTCACAAGATGGCTGCCACAAGATGGCCACTCCCATGTTATCACAAGATGGCCGTCAGGGGAGAGCAGCTGGGGGTGACTAGGCCTGCAGGAGAGGGCTATTGGGAGCAATTAGGCCAGCAGGGGAGCAGTTAAGTGTCAATCAGGCTGGCAGGGGAGTGGTTAGGGGGTGCTCAGGTTGGCAAGCAGGTGAGTGGTTAGGAGCCAGCAGTCCCAGATTGTGAGAGGGATGTCTAACTGCCCCTGAGGGTCCCAGATTGGAGAGGGTGCATGTTGGACTGAAGGACACCCCCAAGTGCACAAATTTTGTCCACTGGGCCTCTAGTACCTAATATAAACAATGCAAATGACTCAAAATAAGTTTAATGACTAGGAGAATTCAGTGTCCTTCAAATGCTTGGAGTATTAGAAAAGAAGTGCAAGAGAAAGGTTTTGACTAAAGCTTCAACAAAAAGTGACAATGGGCTGAAGGATATCCTCTGGTTCTGTTAGTCAGTTGGTAGCTTGACATTGACTGAGGAGCATGTTTTGATGCAATCTTGCTGGCTGGACATAGCCATGTGACCTTAGGGAGCAACTTAATCTCTCTAAGTCTGCTTTTTCATTGGTAAAATTAGATAAATAATAGTATACACCCAATGGAGATTTGGGAAACAGTAAATGAGGCAAGTGATTGATGTAATTCATTATCAATAAATCCATTGGATTATTGCTGCTGTGGATGTTACTTAGATCCTGGTATGATGTGGGTGCTCAATAAGTATTTATTGAATTGATGAAAAATTAATTTGTCAGTAGGTTATTTCTCTGCTTTGGTGTGATAGTGTTTGAGATAGAACAATGGAAATCAGAGTTTTATATACGTGATGCTATCATATGTTTTAGAAAAAACAAAGCCTGGCCTGTGTGGATTAGTGTTCAAGTATCAACCCAAGAAGCAGGAGGCCATGGTTCAATCCCTAGTCAGGCCACAAGCCCAGGTTGCAGGCTTGATCTCCAACAGGGGGTGTGCAAGAGGAAGCTGATCGATGATTCTCTGTCATCATTAATGCTTCCGTTTCTATCTCATCACTGATGTTTTTATCTCTCTGTCTCCCTTCCACTCTCTAAAAACAATAATGGAAATTGCTTTAAATTTGTATATGGTTTTGGGTAATATGGCCATTTTAACTATGTTGATTCTTCCAATTCATGAACACAGAATATTTTTCCACTTCATTGTACCCTTTTCAATTTTTTTAAATAATGCTCTGTCGTTTTCAATATATAGGTCCTTTACATCCCTTGTTAAGTTTATGCCTAGATATTTTATTATTTTTGTTGCAGTTACAAAAGGGAATGTATGAGGTTTTTTAAATTAATTTTTCCAAAGTTACATTGTTAGTATATAGGAGAGCAGTGGATTTTTTATATGTTGGTTTTTTTATCCTGCAAAGTTACTATATTTGTCCATTGTTTCTAATAGTTTTCTTAGTAGAGTCTTTAGGTTTTTCTATATACAGAATCATGTTATCTGCAGAAAGTAACACTTTCACTGCTTCATTCCCCATTTGAATGACTTTTATCCTTTCTCCTGCCTGATTCCTCTGGTTAGGACTTCAAGCGCTATCCTATCTAATAAAAGAGTAATATTCAAATTAGGCATCACTCCATCACAAAGATGGCCACCCCCATAGCCACAAGATGACGGTTCCCGTAGCCACAAGATGGCAGTGCCCAGTCCACCTCAGCCCCACCACTGAAGTGGTCAGGCCTGTTAGCCAGCCAGGTGGTGGGGGAGGCAGGGGGTCCAAGGGGCAGAACAGGTGATCAGGGCCAGTGGCCCAGGCCAGTGGCCTTCGCCAGAGGCCTCAACCATGGGCAAGGGCGGAGCCAGTGATTGGAGGGCCAGGGGCAGAGCCTGCGATCTCAGGGGTCTGGGCACAGGTGGAGCCATCAAAGCAGGAGTCTGGGGGTCCTCTGTCCAGGCCTATAGCCTTGGCCAGGGCTCAAGGGTGGAGTCGGCAATGGCAGGGGCCTGGGGATCTCCTGCCCAAGGCCTGTAGTCTTGGCCAGAGGCTGTAGTGGGGCAAGGGTGGAGCTGGTAATGGCAGGGGGCCAGTGATCACAGAGGCCTGGGCTCTGTGAAGCCAGTGATCAGTGGGGCTTGGGGGTCTTCTGCCAAGCCTGCAGCCTGAGGCAGAGGTTGCAGGCCTGGACAGGGTCAGAGCTGGCAATTTCAGGGGCCTTGCGGTCTTCAGCCCAGGCCTGAATCCTTGTCCAGAGGTTATAGGCCTGGGCAGGGGTGCAGCTGGGATTAGAGGGGCAGGGGTGGAGCCGGTGATCAGAGTGAGCTACAGAGGAAATACCTTTTCTGACTGCTCATTGGCTAAGCTCTCTGTATGCCACTGGTAATATTCTTAGTAACTTGGGTAATAATCCAAAAAGGCAATCTCCGGTTTTTCCACCACACTCCTAGAGAAAAAAAGAAAATGAAGGTCCACTGTTGGAGGGCTAAGAAATATCATATCCTGCCCTAGCCAGTTTGGTTCGGTGCATAAAGCCTCAGCCTGCTGACTGCAGGGTGTGGGTTCAATTCTGACCAAGGGCATGTACCTAGGTTGCAGGCTGCTCCCTGGTTGGGGCCCAGGTCAGGGCATATGCAGAAGGCAACCAATCAAAGTGTTCCTCTTACTTTGATGTATCTCTCTGTCTTTCCTTTCTCTTCCACATTCTCTAAAAATCAATGGAAACATATCCTCAGGTGAGAATAAAAAAAAAAAGAAAGAAAGAAATGTCATATCCTATGAATGACACATCTTGAAAATGCCTAAAGAAAGTTGTTATTTTTTGTGGTGAAGGGACTGGAGTCTGTGTTGATGAAAACACCTTGGTGGCTATGGTGACTGGCAGTGGCTGCAGCAGTGGAGTGATGGGGCTGGTGGCTTCCCCTGATTAGCCTGGTCACCTCCCACAAAGGAAGGCCAGACTGCGGTTTTGGCCCACACCCCAAGGGGAGCAGGGAGTGGGCCTAAATCATCAGCAGGACACCCCCTGAGGGCTCCCAATATGTGAGATGGGGCCGGCTGGGCTGAGGAACCCTTGCCCAGTGCACAAATTTCATGCACTGGACCCCTAGTGTTGTACAAGAATGGTAAGAGTGGGCAACCTTGTCTTATTTCTGATTTTAGAGAAAAAGCTTTTAGTTTTTCACCATTGAATATGATATTCACTGAGCATTTGTCAAATATGGCCTTTATTATTTTGAAGTAGTTATCTTCTATACTGATCTTACTGTTTTAATCATTAATAAATATTGTATCTTGTCAAATGCTTTTTCTGCATCTATTGATAGTATCATATGGTTTTTATCATTTGTTTTGTTAATGTGGTGTATTACATTGATTAATTTGCATATGTTGAACCATCCTTATGCCCCTGGAATAAACCCCACTTTATCATGATGTATTATTGTTAATGATTTTTTTATTCAACTTGCTAGTATTGTGTTTAAAAATTTTGCCTTTGTATTCATCAAAGATATTGATCTGTAGTTTTCTCTTTTTTCCTTGGCAGCTTCTGGTATCAGGGTTATGTTCGTCCCATAAAATGTATTAGAAGGTGTTGCCACTTCTTCAATTTTTCATAAAAGCTTGAGAAAGATATCAAATCTTTGAATGTTTGGTAGAATTCACTAGTGAAGCCATCTTGTCCTGGACTTTTATTTTTGGAGAAGTTTTTTATGTTTGTTTTGATTTCAATATAACTAGAATGCTTACCATTCTATGTAGATTTTCCAGTTATTTTTTAAAACTTTTTTTAAAATATATTTTATTGATTTTTTACAGAGAGAAAGGGAGAGGAATAGAGAGTTAGAAACATCGATGCGAGAGAAACATTGATCAGCTGCCTCCTGCACCCCTCCCCACTGGGGATGTGCCCGCAATCAAGGGACATGCCCTTGACTGGAATCGAACCGGGGACCCTTCAACGCTCTATCCACTGAGCCAAACCAGTCAGGGCAGATTTTCCAATTCTTTAGGATTCAGTCTAGGAAGCTTAATATGTCTAAGAGCTTATCCATTTCCCCTAGGTTATTGAAATTGGTGGCATATAGTCTTTCATAGTTTCCTAGTATGGTCCTTTGTATATCTGTGATGTCTGTGGAAACTTCTATTTTATTTCTGAATTTGTTTGTATAATCCATTTATCTTTTTCCCTTGGTAAGTTTAGATGGGTTTGTCAATTTTATTAATATTTTCAAAGCTCTTTGTTGTATTACTTTTTTGTATAGTCTTTTTGTCCCCTATTTTCCCTTTTTCTAATGTTTCCTCCACAATACTGTGAAAGTGATCACCAGACTCTACAGCATAAATCGTATTGATGATTCCCCATCAGCATTATTTAAGAGCCCCTTTTGGGTAAAGTATATATGAACAGCCTTTCATTATTATCAGATCACTGTCTCTCTCCAATTTCTCCTCACTCCATTGTTTCACTAACCCGCTCTGCTTAATACTACTAATAATAGCCATTTATTGAATATGTTCCAAAAAACAAATTATTTCAATACCTTATCACTCTAATTTCATAGATGAAAAACACTGAAGCGGAGAGGTTAAATAATTTGCTCTGCTCAGGAAGTGACAGAGCTGGTGCTTGAACTGAGACTGTCTGACAGTGTGGTCTAGCCTCTTAGCCAATGTGCTCAATGTCACTCCTACAGTAATGAAGTCATTTCTATTCTCTGAAAGCATCGAGATTTCTCATGCTGTTGTATCTTAACAAATATTGTTTCTTATGTTGGGAACTTCTACCACTCTTTCATCACCTTATTCACCAGATAAATTCTTTGACGTCCTTTAAGATATCCAAAGATATTTTGTCGAAAGTTATCAGACCTTACTAGGAATGTTTAGTAGTTTTTCTTGGTGCTCTCTTAGCATTTAACACAATGTAAACATTATGTCTTCATTGGAAGAATATACTTTTCTATCTCAGCTTTCCAGTATTAAGCAGAGAGCTCGTATCGATTGGATGTGGGGCTGTTGAAGGGTAGAGGAGACAGCACTTCTAAATGGACAACTTTAGCTGGAAGGTTGCTGATTGGGTTGACATTGTCTGACCTTTTGAAATTTCCAATCCTACCTTGAGAAACACTGGGCTAGACAAAAATGAAGTCCATGTTAACCAATCTCTTATTGTTAAGCTTCTCATTCATGGAACCGTTTTGATAGAGTCATAGAATTTCAGGACAGTGGTGGAGCTGAGACAGTTTAATAACCAAAGCTCTAAGTATATAAAGAAATAATAGACTAGGGCTACACCGATTTAGTAACTCATCCATAAGATCACTGCAAGTTAATATTAGAGCCTGTACTTGAACGTGAATCTACTGCTTTCCAATCCATAGCTCCTGGCTCTTTCTCAGAGGCACATGCTAGTATATACCAAGGTGATTTCATTTTACACACACACACACACACTGCACACACATTTTACACACACATACATGTACACACATACACACATGCACACACATACAGACACACATACACACATATGTACACACACATTCATTGCCAATGAATTGATTCAATAAGCACATGTGTTTCCTTACCTAAAGCTTAGGTTTATTTGTGGTAATAATTAAGACTAATAGAAATTCAGTGATTTATACAGAACATCTTATAAACTTTACAAAGAAACGCACTACTTCATTTTCCTTCAGAACTAGAAAAATCTATCTAACCAACTGTTTTCAAACAAGTCAGTGCAAAGAAATCAAGTTTATACAGTTTGCTGACTTACTTTCCCTGGTTTTCACTGCACCTGTAACTGTCACCATAATAATAGCTAACATTTTTATAATTTTCTTTTACCATGACTTTTGCATGGTTTACATGCCTCACCTTATTCAATCCATAGAAAAAAAACCTAAGCGGTAGATCACCATTACAGTGTCCCATCTTACAGTTAAAGATACTGAACCTTATGAGATTTAATAAATTCCACAGGGTCACAGAACTTCTCAAGGGCAGAGATTGCAGTTGGATTTAAAGTAAACCTGACACCAAAGCTTATGCTCAACCGCTAATCTAGCCCATGTGTCTTTAACACTGTGCTTCTTTTCTATTTAGAAAGATGCAATCGCAGATCTGAAGACCTAGAAATCATGTTAGATTCTGGTTGGTTACTATAAGACATTTGACAGAAACACAAAATAAGATGTTAGGAAATAAATAGATCAACCTCTCCTGCAATTAATGTTCTTAAATTTTTTCATATTTTTCATATCAGACAATAAAGTGCTTCTTATAATGTACATAATAAATATGCATGGCTGATCCATGAGTACTACCACCAATATATACTGCCATATAAACACATGCATATGCATGTATGTATATCAGTGTCTTATCTATGTGTTTCCAATAATAAAGACCCTTGGAATAACAACCAGCCTGTCCAAATATAATAAAAGAACTACGTTCTGGAGGGAATTGCATTATCATTACCATTGACATGGGTAGAATAGAGGAGTATCCCTTAACTACTGCCTGTCATGGCCTACTCTTGTCTTAGCACCCAGTTTAAATAACACTCAGCCAGCTGCCTGTGGACTGAGCCAACATTGATGTTAATGGGAAATTCTGATTGCCCAGATGGTTATTTCTAGACCCTTAATCAAAAGTTGTAACTCAGTGTGGGTCTAAGGCATAGCTAGCTACCCTACACATCAGCTAGTGGCTTCTTGTTTTCTTCATAGATCTGCCTCTGTGAAAACTAAGCATGTAGTTGGTGGTGATTTTAATTCCCACCAGAGAAAGAAAGAAGGAAACAGAAGGAACTAGGCAGCCATCGTCAAAACCTGTGAAAATCTTCATAATATTTTGTCCTTCGTAACCTAAGCGGTATTCTTCTTTCTCACTGCTGCTATTGTATGTACAGTGTTCACTGTTCTTCTGAACATCCTTGAGCAAGTGCTTTTCACACCTTTCTATATCCTATGTATCAGCATCACGGTGCTTTTGCACATAAAAAGAAAATTAAAGACTTGGTGCTTTGAAGCAGCCACAGACCAAACAAGCTTCAGGTGCTCCTGGGGGGAACAATGGAAGAGGTTGGGATTTTGGAGTTTGGTTAGGCCTTTGCCTATCCCCAGGAGAGGGAATTGTTAGTATGATGTGGAAAATCAGATCCCTAGGACAATGCTTTTGAACGATTCAATTTTCATCAGAGCAACTGTCAGTCACAACTCTGAACCCCTTTCATTAGGATTAAAACTGTAGAGGCTCAGAAGACCATGGGTGCCATATTTGCCTTGGCATACTTTGGGTTTCTGGGGAGTCACCATTGATTATGTCCCAGGAAAGAGAGAATTGCATTGCATTGTAAGACAGCCTCTCTTCCTATAAGTAACATTAATTCAGGCCTTCGTCAGCCCTTCCTGATTCAGTTTCCATAAGCAAACAGAAATAAACAGTTTTGCTTGCTTTGTATATTCTAGCTCTTTCTTCAACCAGTTATTCTTTCTAATCTTTCTACTACTATAAGTAGAGAATTTTTACAGGGTAGAATTGTTCATTTCCACCTCAGCATTTTTTCTTAAATTTGGAATAACTCAGCTCAGCAAATCTGACCTTGAAATGCAGCCCCTCTATCCTACCAAGAAATCAGCAGGAGTGCACAGTGCAGGACGTGAAGTTTCCATTTCTTTGCAAATCCATATTTACATGGTGAAGGCTATGCTGGATCCAAAGGCAAAGGGACAGCCTATCAACCAAAAAGAATGATAGATAAGGATTAGGTTTAATACTGGAAAACATTTAGAAACTGAAAGAAAGACTGCATTCATGACAGAAATAAAAGGGGCCATTCTTTGGCAAAACATAAAACAGCATCTGTTGAAACAACTCAAGTTCTGAGCTGCTTTGCATGGCATTCTTTGTTGCCCAAGAATGGCAGCTTCTCCCAGGCCTTTGAGGACATGAAATGATGACAGATTAAGGCCCCATGCCAAGCAGTGAGGGAAAAAAAAATCACATTTTGATGTGCAACTACTTGATTCTCAGCCATCTAGAAATACAGAGAGGAGGCTGCCGAGTGCATTTAATGAATTGCTCTGGTAACGCTGGGTGATTAATTTGCAGCTTTGCCCTCCTCTGTCACAGAGTGCAGAGCACATTACCAGAGCTTTCTGGCTTTGAGGAGAGGATCAACCCCATGTGTGTAATCTACTCCAGGTGTACCAAAGTGGGCCCTCTGCCCTTTCTCTTTGGCTCTGTACTCTATTCTGGAGTGATACATTAGCTTTTTTTTCTGTGTGAAATATCCATAGTAACATAGCCCAGAACACTCCCATTCAATCCACACATTTATAACAGAAACTCACCTCTGTCACTATTTTCAACATGTAATTTTTTAGGGTAAGATAGGGAAAACAAAACACCATCTTGGTCATGCCTTAACCCAAAGAACTAAATAACTTACATCACCTATCACTTGCAGGTTGTTAGCAAAGCTTTAAGTACACACACTGCTTATTGTTATCATTACAAACAGAGAGGATGAACTTTTTAAACGGCCAATGTTATTCTCATTTGTGCAGTGTAGAGAAAGTAAAGGGTAAATACAGAAATGTTTCAATATTTCATGTGAATTCACAAAACTTCTCAGATACATGTGATTAAAGAACTGGTAACATTTTATTTTCTTTTTATTTTTTTACATATGAGGTAGCTAATAGATACCAGCCATGTCAGGGGGAAAAATGACTTGGTTTTACTGCAAGCAGATTTTATGGCTTTTTCTTTTGATGTCTGAACCATGAAATATGCCAGAGGTTCTTTGTTTCTGTTTATAGTACCTATGCACACTCGTAATGAGTTGCCAATTTTTACTTCATTTAAGAAACCCTAATAGTAAAACATTTATCTGCATATTGAAAAATTCCCTTAAACGTGCTCTGAGTCTGCAAAGAGGCAAAGTCCACGGGTCTTCTTTATAAAGTGCTGGTTCCAAGAATCTCTCTTTTGTCTATTGCTGTAGGTTAGCTTTTTCATAGTACAGGTTGAGAGACATGATATTTAATTCAAGACTCATTGTCAAAGCAGAATTTGGCTTCCCTTGTTTTGAAGATGGATGTTTAAAACACAAAACAACAAGTCCCAAATGAAGTTGCTTATGCTAAGCCCCACTTCACCAAACCAAGACTTAATTACATACAGTTCTGGCTCGCTCAGAAGCGGAATCTCAAATCAGTCAATCAGGAATCAGCTGATTAGTTTAGGTAGGTGTTCTGCCTGGTGGACCCTTACAGTTCCTAAAGGAAAGCAATTTTGCAATAACTAATGCACTTTTTGGTCCAGTATAACGTCCTTGCTTTGTTCCCTCCTGCCTATAAAAAGTCTTTCATTTAGCGCAGCTCCTCAGAGCTTCTTTCTATCTGTCCGATTGCTGGCTGACTCACAGATCACTGAATAAAGCGAGTATGATCTTTAAAATGTACTTTGTTGAATTTTTTTAATGTGAATAATCTAAAAGAAGGAGTATAGGTACTTAATCTTGAGACCTTAGTGATGACGATCCTAATTATAATTTCCTTTTAGTTTTTCTGACACAGAATAAGAGGTGAAAAGGTTTACTCTGTAGGAAAATCTTTGTGGAGACTTGATTGTGGAAGGAGGTTATTCTGACCCAAAGGCAGCTGTTGGGTAACAAGTAGCAACAACTGACACATCAGAGCTGATAGGCTGATGGGTGTCTCGAGATCTCCGTTCCAGCAGCAATGGAGTGGTGTTACCTAGTTATCCTTGAGAATTGTTGAATGCTGTTACTGAGATGGAAAGTACTGGTAATTGGAGAGAGTGATGTGCAGGCAATGTTATTCTGGGGCAGGCTTTGGAGAACAAAGCCACAGAATCTATTCAGACTCCCACTGAGCCGCCTAAGTACTAATATGTGAGCAGAAATGTGGACTCTTGCAGCCAAACTCAGTTGCTATGTGCTGTGTGCCCTGGACCACCAGGTCAGCCCCTGTAGTGATGGGGTAAGGAAGTGTGATCACCTACCTCAGTGTGGCATGTACCTTCCCTTCTTTGGGGAGCGTTCGCCATTCCTAAAGGGAAAAAAGGAGGAATAAGAGTGTCACTTACTGTCTTCTCCTGCTAAGAAAGAACATGGTATTTACTTAGGCAAATCGGTTTCCTGACTCAAGAAGAAAGGACATTTCTTTCTTATTTTACCCAGTAAAGCCTAATTTCACTTTGTATTAGAAACCATTTTTTCCTAATTACTCACTTAAAAGGCAGATCAATCAAAGTAAAATTTCTGCTAGTTGGTTAAGGGTTTTCTTTTCTGCCTTCTTCCTGTAGCTTTATGTAAATATTCAGAACAATTTTTACTAATAAGCCTGGGAGGGATTCCAGCAGATGGTCCCTGTAGGCTTGGTTTTCCAGGAAATTTCTTTTCCATATGAGCAGCCTACCAAATATGTTCACTATTTAAAAATTCGTGTGTTGGAAATGCTGGATTTTAGTGCTCATCTCTACTTATACTGAAACTAAAAGAGTGGGCAGTGTGACTCAAATGGTGGGGCATCATCCTGTGACCAAAAGGTTGCTAGTTTCATTCCTGGCCAGGGCCCTGGCCCAGATTGTGGGCTCGATCCCCAGTAGGGGGCATGCAGGTGGCAGCTGTTGAATGTTATGTTGTGTTTCTCTCTTCTCCTTTCCTCTCTCTCTAAAAAATCAATGAACTATTATATTTAAAAAGAAGAACTTTTAACACCATGGATGACACCTATCTTTTTCTTGTTTGGTCTGTGAGATGGCCATTGAGTATTTCCCTCCCCTATTTTCTACTAGAGGCCTGGCGCATGAAATTTGTGCACTCGGGGTAGGGGGGTTCCCCTGAGCCTGGCCTGTGCCCTTTTACCACAGTCTGGGAGCCCTCAGGGGATGTCCGACTGAGCACACTGACCACCAAAGGGCAGCTCCTACGTTGAGCGTCTGCTCCCTAGTGGTCAGTGTGCATCATAGCGACCAGTCATTCCACCATTCACTTAATTTGCATATTAGCCTTTTATAATATAGGATTGTTCTTCATTGAAGAAAAAAATGACAAAAATATTAATGAAATACTAAAGAAAAGGAAAAACATATATCTAACTATATAAATTACAGAGCCAATCAGAGGGGCAAAAATAGCAACTCCAAAAACCTGGCAAGGGCATTAGCCTGGATTAAACAGTATTAGTATTTATTGGATACTTTGTGCTATACTGTACCTGTCTTAGGTCAATTAGTATTCTTAAGAATGCTGTGTGGCAGCTATTATTATTTTAAATTTTAGATTAAGGTTCTGAGACTCAGAGAGTATAAGAAAATAACCTTGGCAGTTGCTAAGTGGCAGAGCGAGAATTTGAGCTGAAATGTCTAATTCCAGAACCCACCTTCTCCCCATCTACCATGAGGAGCTCCACCATCTGAACGGAATGAGCAAATGCTTTGTGTAACTGATTCAACAAAATTGTGTTTCTCTGATTTGAGGCTACTTCTCAAGAGTTCCATCAGATATCTATATTCCGAAAGCCATGGAGAAAGCTAATCCCATATTTTATACTTATAGATGTTGAAGTTCTAGGGGCAAGTTTCGGCGTTAAAACTAGGATCCAGCTTTGTCTTTATCTCCAACCCACTTCTCCCTCAGGATGAAGTCTCAGGTCAGTTTCACGTACACAAAATACTTGCCTGACCTGGAAAACTTGTCGGTAAAGGAAATGTGCTTTCCAAAGAGTCGCGTTACCTCAGTCTTGGCCTGTGATGGCAAGTGAGGGTCAGAGCAAGGCCACAGTGGGCTGTTTCATCAAGTTATTTTGTGAAAGTTACATGAAACATCAAGAAACGTCAAAGAGCCTAGACACATCGAAATGTATGTCCTAACCGTCTCAAACAATGGCATTAACCAAAGCCGAGGAGGCTTTGATAGAAGAAAGAATCGATTGTCTAGCCTTGTCAAGTCCTAACAGTTAATAACACAAAGGGTATATTCATGGTGGAAACATACTTTTCCTTTCTTTCGAAAGAGGAGACAACATATTGTAAGATATTTTACAGAAGTCCTTCCTCACAAAACTCTGTAAACACTTCTGGTTTTTGAACAAAGTCAAAGTTTCAACTCACAAGACTACTTTATCTTGTATTTCAGCAATCCTACTTGAATATTTGCACAGTGTCCTGCAACCTAAACAAGGAATATGCTCCTTCATCATCTCTGTTTGCTAAGTGACTGACACCAGGGGCTCACCTTTCAATCTGTAGAACAATGATTTCTATTCAAATCTGAAATCTAGATATCTATTCACCACACAGCTGCATCGGACACAACATTTTTCTCTAGCTCTTATGTTCCAAAGATGTTTTCCCCAGACACCATCATCCTCTGTGTTCTAAGTCACATCCAAAAGCCATTACGATGTAAACTTCTGGCATCTGCTCTTTAGGGACTACCTTTTCATCATACCTCTTCTACTTTTCCATCAGTGAACTCTGAAATGAGTGCAGATGCATACGTGTGTAAAAGACAACTTAACACTCTCTGTATGGTGCCATCGTTTTATTTGGAGAAACTGAAATATTTGGAAGTGAGATCTTCAAGTCTTAGCTGGCAACAATTGACTTACCATAAGCAATGGGGAAATTTTTAAATATTGTAACAGATGCTATCAAAGAATGAAAATTTTTAGACAGAAACTTTCTGTATTAGAAAAATCTGTCACCCTTCTTAATAGGAAATGATACAATTTCAGCAACAGAGCATCAGGAATTTTTTTGTTGTGGTCTTCTTCATGGACTTTTGGGATTTTGGTGACCATTGATTGGACCAGAAAGCAATTATATTTAGATTTTTTTTCTTTGATTAGTAAAATTATTTTTTAAATATTATATGTAAGCACTTAACTGAGATGTTTCAAAATGATTATTTTGTAATAGAGTATCAAGATAAGCAAATGGATGCATTTGTCTCACTTTGACTGGTCTCATTTAGTTCAGGGACTCGAGATACAAGCTACTTTGTATACCAGTTTCAAAAATGCTACCATGTCAGAAGTGAATGTTTGTATACAAGCCCAACTTCAAATAATTCTAAGTCAAAATTTAGGTAGGGGAAAATTT
This sequence comes from Murina feae, assembly GCA_004026665.1. Classification (NCBI taxonomy): domain Eukaryota; kingdom Metazoa; phylum Chordata; class Mammalia; order Chiroptera; family Vespertilionidae; genus Murina; species Murina feae. The sequence continues at coordinate 16,422 of PVJC01014171.1, read as the reverse complement.
TCCCCAAACTATGCTACATTGAGACATGTATTGTGTCCTAGCGCATGGCAGAGCATTTTATTACATTTTGGCTACATCTATACATCACATGTGAACTAAATCCCACCATAGTCTCTATGGCCTCTTCATTTTGAATTTTTAAAAATTAATGTATTTTACTGAGGAATTGATTTGACTTTAGCAAATTGCTACTTATTGGCAAAAATAAATGGATCCAGCTCATGTTGTGTCCCAACTCATCAACAGTTTGCAGCATAGTTTGCCTTATTGTGTAATATTGTATTTTAGTAATTAGAAAATGGGCTATTTTTACAAACTCAAACCTAAAACTAATGTTAATTAAAAAAAACATTCTAGACTTTAGAAGCTTCAGATTAGTGTATAAAAACATGGAATAAATGCACCTTAGCAAAGAAAGCAAAAAAAAAAAAAAAAGGAAAAGTCTCGATTTTGGATGTAATTATTCACCCAATTTTGTGATGGTCTGCTCTAAGTAAATGTGTATATTGTAAGACATTCTTTAGACTTTGCCATCTTAGGAACATTCTTTGGAGCCCTCCTAATGGGGGGTCTGTTGACAGTAACAACCCTCCTACATAAGATGCCAACATAAGATGCCAAGGAAAGAAGGGACTCCCCGCCTCCAAATGGGGGAGATCTTGGAGTCCCCTTAGTAACCGAAACACAGAACGCTTCCATTGTGTGTGGCTATTTGGCAGTTGGATGCTGCCACTCAAGCTTTCATCCACTCCAACAAAGTTCCAAATGCAGAGCAGAGCCCAGACTTTGCTTCTCTGGCCTACTTGGTAATAATTAAAAATTTCAGCTAGAAACCTTTTCCCTTGAGCAGAAAAGATCGGTTTGTGTCATCATTGCAAAGTCAACTTTTCTTGGAAAGGGTAAGGTGCGCGCACACACACACACACACACACACACACACACACACACACCTCTCTTATTTTCTATTTTCTTTCTTTCTTTTCCCCCAAAATGTTACCATCCTGTGAGCAAAAACTTTCTCTTCTTTGTTCTCATTTTGTTTTGTTTTGTTTGTGCTTTCCTTCAAAATGTCAATTTGAAAATTTTCAACTACTCTTCTGAAACAATAAAGGCTAATTATTCTCTTTAAAGCTAAATCACAATATTTACTAAAAAGGCTCTGTGTTTGCCAAATTTGGACACTAAAAAGGAACAGAATTATTTCAAAAGCTATGTGTAAATAGAAGGCAATTGGCAAGCATCCTGTGTAAAATGAAAAGACCCCATGCCTATCCGACCTTGGGAAAACTAAAGGAGCTACACAAGCCACAAAATTTACTAATGTGATGAACTAGGAGACACTCTTATTACCTGTGGGCCTGCACTTCAGCCCCAACAAAGTAAACCAGCCAAATGAATGTTAACAATAGACACATTTAAAACTATTATAAGAATCATTAACATCGAATATTTTCTAGTCTATTCTATCCTAGTCAGTGTTTTCAATTGTATAAGAATAGCACTGTCATTACTGATTTAGTCAATATCTCCATGTTTAGAGATTATTTTAAAAAGGAGTCCAGGTAGATAAGTTAAATAGGACAAATTATTAGACTGCTAATTTGCATTATAAAACAATAGATAAAAAACATTATGTGTTTTATTAAGCCAAACACAGAGGTCTAGACATAGTTTCAAATACATCTAATTTTTTATCTATCCATCTGTCTGTCGATCCATCTGGCTCAATTAATCTGGTGCTCAATTAACCTGTGTGCACAGTGCACCATATTGTAACTTCTCAGGTGATGAAGTACTTGAAACTATCATTCATCTTCATTTTTTAAAATTTATGTTTTATTCATAGATATTTAAATACATGAAATTAATACATGAGTGCTAGGAAGGACTCACCTTGTTTTGTTTTGTTTTGTTTTTAAATCACAGGTAAGTAATACATTGAATTACTAAAGTTATCATTCAGGTAATAGTAGATGCAAAGAGGTTAAAATATATAGCATAACAAAAAAATTAAGTGGGCAACAGATTCATTCTATAGCAATGGTTCTCAAAGTATGGTCGGGAACCCCCTGGGGTTTCTAGACTCTTTCAAGGGTTAATGAGGTCAGAGCTAATCTCCTAATAAACCAAGATGTTATTTTCCTGTTTTACTCTCATTCACTCAAAAATGTTCAATGGAGTTTTCCAGAGAGTACAAGAAGTGTGAGATAATAGGCTGACTAGAGAAATAAGTCTGAGAATCTAGCTGTCTTCTATTAACACCAGACAATAAGGAAATTTTTAAAAATATAAAACAGTGCCACCCTTATTTTTTGTGTTAATAAACAGTTATTTTTCATAAGGATATGCATTTATGTCAAGATGTAATGAGATTATTGTTCTTTTAAGTAAATTAAGAATGAAATGTTAAAATGTTTCTCTATTTTGATTACTAATATAAACATCAACCAATATAACCCACATTTTGGAGGCCCTCAATAATTTTTAAGATGTAAAGGAATTCTGAGACCAAAACACTTGAGATTGATATTATACAGTTTTGAAATCTCAATTTAGCTTTAAAGCCTCAGTTATTAATTTTACCAGAACAAAAATTAGTGGGCACTTGCTATAAAAGTCTCAAAAATTACTCTTTGGCAAGATTAGATACATTTTTCTTATTGTATTAGTTGCTAATCAACAATTATATAGCCAAAAGAATAACTTTAAATATTTCATATGATTCATTCCACGTCTTCCATTCCTGGCCCCAGACTCTTTCTGGACTCAACTTTGCATTAATGCCAGTGTACTAGGGGACATCTTGTTTGGTGTATATTATGCATCTAATATATTTGCGAACTTGATGTAAAGTAAGTCTACTTCCTCACTGAAGTTTATTTGACTGAATTGTTAAGCTTATTTCTTATTTTGTTTTATAATTACTACTAGGGGCCTGGTGCACAAAAATTTGTGCACTCAGGAGGTCCCTCAGGCTGACCTGGGCCCTCTCGCAGTCTGGGATCCCTCTGGGGATGTCCACCTGCTTATGTGCCTGGTCAGCCTGGGTGAGGGGCTGATGGCTGTTTGCAGGCTGGCCAACCCCCCTAGTGGGATCCCTTATCCCATTGGGGTGTGGCCAGCCTGGGTGATGGACTGAGAGCTGTTTTCAGGCTTTCAGGCTGCCCACAGCTTCCATTGACCCAATGTCCCAGCAAGGCTGGCTGGAAGCAGGTTTCTGGGGTTTATTTATCTTCTATTATTGATACACTGTTCCTTTAAGCTGAGGCCTAGGCAGGTAATGCAGCCTTCTGTTGGCTTTAGCTCATGGCTTCTAAAATTGAGACAATGTTGCAAATATGTTGTTTCCTGGAGCTGAGAGAGGCCCAACCAGCGTAGGCAAACAGTTTTACTCCTGCTGCAACGGAAGCTGCCTGTTTACTCAGCTCCGTGACTCCATCTTGGTTGGGTTAATTTGCATACAGTTGCTCTGATTGGCTGGTGGGCGTGGCTTAGGCATCCCAAAGAAATGGTCAATTTCAATATTACAATTTTATTAGATTAGATGATGACCAATTAATCTAGATTGGCAGGCATTGGTTAATAAGACTCTCTAGAACAGCTTAAATGGCTTAAATCCTGGATCTAATGCTGTCTCACATGTGAACATTCACAGTTCTTTAACCACTGTGTGCATGAATTTCCTCATCTGAACATTGTGAATAAAAATAAAACTTCTTAGGTAATAACCTGATTGTTGTACTGATTAAATAAGTTAAATTTTAGCTTTAAATTTTGTAAACTATTTAAAACTAACTTACCATATAATCAATATTTATAACTAACTTACAATATAATAATAAATGTTATATAAAGATGATTCACCAGGTGAATAGAATAGAATCAGAGGCATAGAAAGGGAGTGGACTGACAATTTTGGGGGGGTTAAGGGTCTTGGGGGTGTGGGAAGAGAATGGAGAATAATTGTACACCTATGGACAAGGACGGGGGCAGGGAGGGGAAAGACAGAAGGTGGGGTGGGAACTGGGAGGAGGGGAGCTATGGGGGGAAAGAGGAACAACTGTAAAAATCTGAACAATAAAGATAAATTTTTAAAAAAGATGACTCAGTAAAATACCTAATTTCAACTACTGCTCAGAGCATATAGTGATAAGCTGGTTTTCAGAGAAAATTTTGCTATTTAAATAAATCTAGATACCTGAACACCTTTAATTCCATGTTCATTGCCATTAAGAATAGCATGAAAAATAGCACAAGCACACTGATAATGCTGAGAGGAAAATGGCAGCAAGACACAGATCAGGACATAGACACAAAAGCTTAGAAGAAATTCAAACATAGGCAGCTAACATAGCATCAATAGGAAAACGGTTGTAATTGTCTGACGTATTTGAATAGGAATGGAAAATTAGGCAAAGCCTTCTAACTGATTTGAGTTTATTTTTAAATGAGATAAATGCTGACATTGTCATAAATTATCATTAGTATGATCATCTTTCCAATTCTAGCTACTCTTTAGAAAATACCTTTAACTTAATACAGAGAATCACGTAACATAGTCTAACTAAAAGCAAAGAATTAAAAAATTTCTAGATCTCTCTTTCTCCCTTCGGCTTCTGCAATTTCACTTGGGTTGATTTTCTAACTCATATTTTCCAAGAAGATAAATCCCCCTTCTACTTGCCAGACTCTAAGTCCAAAAGATGTGGACACAATGCAGAATGGATGGACTGGACTTATCAATGCTGGAAAGAGTTTAGCATCCTCCGGTTTAATCGTCATCCTGCCAAACATCCCCGCTAGTTCACAACCACAGCAATGCCTAACTCTTGTTCTTTTCCTTTAAGCTATCTGAATTCAAACGATTAGATGAAATGGAGTGCATAACCAGAAAAAGGTTTATTTAATCAGCTCTGATTAGCTCACCTATTCGTCTATTCATATTTTACTCAAGTGGAGTGGTATTGGGAACATAAAATACTTTTAAATTAAAAACAATAGAAAAGGTGAATTTCCCCTGAAGTGGGTTATAGACTAAACTTTGCTGGCATCTTGTCGCTAGGCATGGATTGGAAAGTCCTCTGGTCTGTCCTGTGTTAAGTGGCTGCACTGGAAAGAAAGGGGCAGCCTCATCTCGTTGACCATCTCACCCCCACAGCTTAATGCTAGAGAAGCACACTCAGCTTTACCGTGACAGTTCATAGGAGCTCATCAATGGGAAGACTATATTGCTCTGTAGATATTATTAAAACTGTGAAATTTAAAATCTAAAAAACAAAACAAAACTCTGAAATACAAATATTAAAGTGTGTCAGTTCTTAGGAAAAATGAATTTTGAGGTTTGCTTTTGTTTTTTTTAGTTCTTAAAATGAATGGTTAAACCTCAATATGTATCTTTTTTAAATATATTTTATTGATTTTTTACAGAGAGGAAGGGAGAGGGATAGAGAGTTAGAAACATCGATGAGAGAAACATCGATCAGCTGACTCCTGCACACCCACTACCGGCGATGTGCACGCAGCCAAGGTACATGCCCTTGACCAGAATCGAACCCAGGACCTTTCAGTCCGTAGGCGGACCTCTATCAACTGAGCCAAACCGGTTAGAGCAATGTGTACCTTGTTTCTCGTGGATGTTTAGGCAGGTGAACTCCAAGAAGAGTCCATTTCTACTATAACTGTCAAATGCCTTTCAGTTTATGTCGTTTATGACCAGAGGTCCTGCTACTCAGCACTGAGTCTTGTTCTATTTAGTTCCCACGGCTGTGAGCTGCAGTGTTTGGGGAGGATACCGTCCAGAGCAGCTTGTGGAGAAATCAGGGGACATTGCATGGCTCCTGTGTTACTGCCAGCAGAGCATCTGCCTCCTCCTTAGTCTTGTTACCACACTGAAATTGCTTTCTGATATAGCTTTACCTCCATGCAAAACTGTCAAACATTTTTTCTGCCTTGGTCCATAGGGAACATGAAGCAAACTGATCGTGTTGTTTTGACACTGTGTGACAGGAAAGGGTCCATTTTACAGAGTGACATCATAAAACTAAGTGCTTTGCACCCCTCTCTATCCCTTTCTTTTACTCTTAAATCCAAACCAAATTAAACCAGAATGTTCTTTGCAATGCATTCTCCTTTACCAAAATTATAGAAAGCAGGCTTGACTATTATTTTTGGAGGGGAGGGCAACTATTTATTTAAAGTTACCAGTGATGTGCAAGTTGAAGTAGAATTTAGCTACAGAAGAATAATTAAAAATAAAGTTTTATTAAGTACCTGAAATGAAAACACTTAGGGCAAAAACATGAACCAAACAAGAAAATTCTAAAAAAAAATAAAATAAAATTAGGAATATCCTCTTAGCTCCATTTAACACCAGTGATAAATTCCCTTGTTAAAGAAGCATTTTCACTCTGGGCTTATGGACCAATGATGAGTAAGCAAGGATCTTCAGCCAAGCATTTCTGGACAGAGCTAGTCATGGAAAAAGAAGATTTCCCTCAAGCTTAACAATTTCTGTCCTCTGAATCTGGGCAAATGTTTCTGAGCACATTCCCAGTGGTCCTTTGCTTTACATCACGATGAAATCACACGTGACAGCCCCGAGAGGAATGCCGAGCACATTTACAGACTTCAAGAAAGTGCACTGAAGTGCCTGGTACTTACTGCTCTCAAACAGAAAAGGAAGGAATTTCAAGATTATCTGAAAGAAAGGACGGTCCTCACACTATTTATATCTCCAATTTATATCTCCACTACTCTCCCCTTATAAGAGAAAAACCAGTAAATTATTATCAAGATTGGCTTTCCAAAGAAAAAGTTTTTTTCCAAAGGATTGCAGATATTTAAACTATATTAAATGCCCAATAAATCCATGAGTAATATAGAAATGAATATGGAATTATTGCCAAGGTAGGTAAATTTGGAAAATTGCATCTTTGGGAATATACAAGTAGATAACCACAGTGTGCACAAAGACAGTTAATTTAATTAGTTGATAAGATTAGTAAAAATATTACTGATTGACACTGATGCTTGTCTTTACTGAATCTATACTATTCAATTTGATATATAAACAGTGTAAATAGTATAGTTATACAAAAGTCTTAATTTTTTATTAAATTCTAACAACACTACTTAAAGAAAATTAAAAAATAGATATATTCTTTTCATGTTGCCAATAAAGAAACTGCAGCCAGAAGTGAATAAGTAACTTTATCAGAGCAGCAGAAATAGTCCATGGCACAGTTCAAGGTAGCTTTCAGGACTTCAGGGTCCTTTCAGAAGCTCTGCTACAGATCACATTTTGATGTTGATTCTCTAAGTTAAATTTAAAAGCTATTTTGATTAACTAAACATCATAAAAGATTCGTGTGAAAACCTAAACTATCAAGGGATATTTATTATTCTCTCTGTCTCCCTTTCTCTCTCTCCCTCCTCTCTTGATAGATACATAGACAGGTAGGTGGCTCTAGCTCTGTCTGTCTTTATTGATCTCTATCTCCTATTATAGAAATCATGTTATTTCCCATCAGTCATCTGCTAGAATAAGAAAAAGTAGAAATAAAACTCTACAAGGGAAAATATGAAAACAAATCAAGCCTTCAAATATAAGGTATTTCATTAGTACATATTTTCTTGATACCTCTGCCGTGTTCATACCCTCCAGGTCAGGTGTGTGTGCTAGTTAATGACCATTTGAATCAAGGACCCTCAGCCTTGCCTGAGGCCCTCAGGTTCTTCACTGACATTAGCTGACAGACTCAGCAGCTCAGAGAACATTCTTACATGATAGAATTGCCCAGTCAATAGCAGCTTCTCTACTAATAAACATGCAGCACGTTAGTGAGGTACTTGTCCAAAATTTTAATGACCAAGTCCAGTCTCCTTACATTACAAATCTCCATGAACCTGGGAGGTAACGACAGTGTCAGATTTTATTGCATACATCAACACTGCACATTGAATCCACAAAACTCTATTGAATAACTACTTAGTTCTGGATATAAGTTTTGAGGACTCAAATAGAATAACTTTTTTTAATTTTTTAATTTTTTGTTTTTAGAATGAATATCTTACCCTCTGTTATTTTCTCCAAAAAAAACTTTCTATTTTAGATTTTTTTTAAAAAGATAGGGAAAATATATTTTGAAATTAACTTTTTTTCCTTTTTATTGAATTTATTGGGATGACACTGGTTAACAAAAATATACAGATTTAAGATACACAATTCCACAATCTATACACTATATTGTGCATTAATCCCTAAGTCAAGTCTTTGAACATCACCATTTATACCCGATTTACCCTCCTCCACTTCCCCCTACTCCCCAGCAATCACCACACTGTTGCTCATGTCCATCCTTTCTTTTCTCTTTTGCTCAGTCTCTCTACCTATGCCCCCAACCACCTCCCCACCAACTGTCAGCCTGCTCTCTATCTATGAGTCCATCTCTATTTTGCTTGTTAGTTCATTTTGTTCATTAAGGTCCACTCATATGGTATTTGTCTTTCCCTGATTGACTCATTTCACTTAGCATAATGCTCTCCAAGTCCATCTATGCTGTTGCAGAGGGTAAAATTTCCTTCTTTTTTATGGCCCAGTAGTATTCCATTGTGTCAATGCACCACAGCTTTTTTACCCATTCAGCTACTGATGGGCAGGAACATGGGTTGCTTTTGATTACAGCTGTTGATATCAAATTCATAATCCCCACCAGTTTGTGTATAACAATCTGTCACACTAAGGTTATCAGCTGCTTTCCAAAAGTTTCCATTACACCACCTTTCTTTTACAAAAGACCTACATCAGTACAATAAGGACTGCTTTCATGAAAAGTAAAAATCCTCTTGGGCTTCCTTTCAGTATTAATGCATGTCTTTCCTAAAAGCAGTGGCTTGTTAAGAACTTTGGGAAGCAGAGTATACTCTTCCCTTTACACCAATTCAGCTTAAGAAAGTTTTCACAGAAATGTTCTGCTTTTGGATATTGCGGGAAACTTGTAAACTATACCAAATAGAAATGTTCCTAAATAGTAATAGCCAATGTATGCACAAACCTAGAGAAATCTTCATATATGAAGCAACACATTGATGGACCTTGTAAACGAAAAGATAGATATTCATTATGGATGGGTTTTAAGAGAGAAATAACACTTAAATATTACTTTGTGTGAGTTTTTTGTTTGTTTTTTGTTTGTTCGTTTTTTGGTTTTTGGAGGTGTTTTTTTTTTTTTGTATCAGGAAATATCATCACTTCTCTTCAATGGGATAGAATTGCTTTTGGAAACAGATTGTTTGAATAATGAAAATCAGAAGTCTTGAGACTGTGGTTGAGGAGCAAATTGGAATTTGTGCCTGCAAACAGCCCCTTACCCAGGCTGGCCAGGTACCCCAGCAGGGACCCGCCCCCCCATCACCCTGAAGGGGCTGTGGCCAATCTGCAAACAGCCATCAACCCCTCACCCAGGCTGGCCAGGCACCTCAGTGGGACCCCCCACCCTGAATGGGCTATAGCCAGACTGAATGAGGGGCTGATAGCTGTTTGCAGGCTGCCCACAGCCCATTCAGGGTGAGGGGCTGTTCTGCAGAAAGCTGAAGCTCCTGACTGATATCCCTCTCTGTTACCTGAGAGCTTTACCAATAACTGTTCCCCTGCCATCCTTCCTGCTTTTAAGGACAAGTAAAATCAACCAGTGTGACAATAGATGCTCAAAAATGAATCTCTTAAAAATAAGAGAAGTGAAGTGGAAAAAAAATGGAGGCTCTGTGCTCTGATTCCCAATTTATTCATGGAGCAAAGCTACACTGGCTGCTCAGCTGGATTTTAAGGTAATGTTTCCCAGGGCAGAGTTCAGTCAGCAAACTGAAATAATCAAACTCTTTCTCCCTACAGGGGAAAAAGTGACATCATTCTCAGTTTTCATTATTATCCACATATATTTATGCGTAATACTTTGGTGTCTGCTACTGCTTGTCCTTTAGGAAATCTGGTGTTAGCAAAATTTACAGGGGTCATATAAAAATCACGCCAGCAAACCCTCATGACAATATACAACCACTGTTTGAGAGCTTCCTCTGTACTTCATGCTCCACGTGCATTCACTTACATAGAACCCTGATGATCAGCATATATATAAAGTTTATATGCCTGTACCCTCATTTTATTTGTAAGAAAAATTGAAGTTAGACCACGTTAGCTGCTAAAACAGGAAAATCTTAACATTTTAGTGGCTAAAACAGCAGAAAGTTATTTGTCTTACATACAAAAGTCCAGTGGTTAATTTTCCTTGCAATGATTCAAGACTGAAGATCTTTATTGTAGCTTCTCTGTGTTTAACACATGGCTTCCAAAGTCACCATGGAAATCAAAGAGAGTGAGGAGGCACATCTGTTTCTTAACCCTGTCAGCCTAGAAATGATACACGTCACTCCTTCTCACCTTCCACTAGTGAGAATCAGTCATATGGCTTCATACAGAAGGATTGAGAAATTGAGACCATGTCCTAGAAGCCTCTGCCTGGCAATATCACCATGCTATGGACAAAGAGCATAAACCTCTCATGGAGAGCTGGCCATTTCTGCTAGAGAAAGGGTAAGCTATTTCCTAACAGCACTCGAGTAATTAGTGAAACTGGAATTTAAACCCATCTTCGCACTCAGATCTGAGCTCCGTACTTTTGAAAGTATGGCTTATGATTTATTGGATCCTCCACTGCCCTGTACATAAATCTTTATGGTTGAAACTGTATGTAGTATAGTGACATTATAATAATATATATTCTATGGCATTCTGCAAATAGCTCCATTACTTTCTAAAATTCTGCACCTAAAATAATTTTGATAACTTCTGCTATGGGGTAGAGTAGGTATGCTCTAAGATTTTATTAGGTGTCATAAAAATACATAATTTTCAGTATTATCAGGACACAGTTTTCAGCACTTTACATATAGCATTTTTGCATAAAAAGGAATTTAAATGTATAGTTTGCCAAATCAAATATTATTCAATTGTTCTTTATCTTTATGCTATATCAGTCTTATTTAATTGAGTCATATGTGACCTAGAACAAACCTGTTTTTCTTATTACTGGCTTTTCTAATATAAAATTTTACAAAGGCAAGTTCCTTATAAAATTTTAATATTGGAAGAAACCACCTTCCACCAGTAATCTTTTATTATTCATTTCTAAGCACATCAGAATAAGGAAAACCACTTACTTGCCATTGACTAATAGCAATGAAGAATTGTAGAAATCAAGAAGATGGAAAATCTTATCTAATAAAAGTGCAATATTGAAATTGACCATTTCTTTGAAACACCTAAGCCATGCCCACCAGCCAATCAGAGTTGCTATATGCAAATTAATCAAGCCAAGATGGAGGCTGGCACTCACAGAGCTGAGTAAACAGGCAGCTTCCATTGCAGCCGGAGTAAAACTGTTTGCCGGCCAGCTGGGCCCCTCTGTGCTCCAGGCAACAACATATTTGCAACATTGTCTCAATTATAGAAGCCTCAAGCTGAAGCAAACAGCAGTCCTGGCTGCGACTACTAAGGCAACATTGTCTCAACTATAGAAGCCATGAGCTGAAGCAGACAGGAGGCTTTGTTACCTGCCTAGGCTTGGCTTAAAGGAACAGTGTATCAATTATAGAAGATAAATAAACCCCAGAAACCGGCTTCCAGCCAGCCTTGCTGGGACATTGGGTCAATGGGAGCTATGGGCAGCCTTAAAGCCTGAAAACAGCCCTCAGCCCATTACCCAGGCTGGCCACACCCCAATGGGGTGTGGGACCCCACTAGGGAGCTTGGCCAGCCTGCAAACAGCCATCAGCCCCTCACCCGGGCTGGCCAGGTACCCCAGTAGGGACCTGAACCCTGTAGAGACTGTGGCCAGCCTGCAAACAGCCATCAGCCCCTCACCCAGGCTGGCCAGGTACCCTAGTAGGGGCCCCAAACCTGAAGGGACTGTGGGCAGCCTGAAAGTCTGAAAATGGCCCTCAGGCCCACACCGTGGCTGGCCACACTCCAATGGGGTGAGGGATCCCACTGGGGGACTTGGCCAGCCTGCAAACAGCTATCAGCCCCTCACCCAGGCTGACCAAGCATGCCAGCAGGTGGACATCTCCAGAGGGGCCCCAGCCTGTGAGAGGGCACAGGCCAGGCTGAGGGACTCCCCGAGTGCACAAATTTTTGTGCACCGGGCCCCTAGTGTATAATAATGGGAAAAGACAACAGTAGCCCCCTTCCATGTTCTTTAAGCAAAACACCCTGACATAATTTCTATATCTATTGCTAAGTAAATTGAGCCTCTTTAAATTTGTGAACAAAATAAAATTGCTACATAGCTCTTTAATTCAGCAAATTTAATTTTAGATGTATTCATTCAACAATGCAATTGCACTGGTACTGCTGACTGATAGTCTACGCCAAAAATAATCATAAAATTAGTATTTTGCTATTTCTCACAATTTCTTTTCTATTAATGACAACATAATTATAATTTCTACTAGGGGCCCAGTGCACAAAAATGTGTGCACTTGCAGGGGTCCCTAAGACTGGCTTGTGCCCTCTCACAGTCAGGGACCCCTCCGGGGATGTCTACCTGCTTGTGTGCCTGGCCAGCCTGAGTGAGGGGCTAATGGCTGTTTGCAGGCTGGCCAAGCGCCCCAGTGAGGACCCTCAAACTATGGGGGTGTGGCCAGCCTGGGTGAGGAGTTGAGAGCCGTTTTCAGGCTGCCCACTGCTGGCTGGAATCAGGTTTCTGGGGTTTATTTATCTTCTATAATTGAAACTTTGTTGCCTTGAGTTGAGGCCTAGGCAGGCAATGAAGCCTCCTGTTTACTTCAGCTCTGTGGCTTCTATAATTGAAACTTTGTTGCCTTGAGTTGAGGCCTAGGCAAGCAACGAAGCCTCCTGTTTACTTCAGCTCTGAGGCTTCTATAATTGAAACTTTGTTGCCTTGAGTGGAGGCCATACCCAGCCTAGGCAGTCAGTTTCCTCCATCGCTGGTACAACGGAAGCCTCTCATTTGCTCTAGGTCCGTGGCTGCCGGCTGCCATCTTAGCTGGGTTAATTTGCATACAGCCGCTCTGATTGGCTGGTATGTGTGGCTTGGCTGGTGGGCATGGCTTAATTGTAATGGAGTGAGGGTCAATTTGCATATTACTTTTATTAGATTGGATTATAATTTTGCAACCATCCACCACTCTCTATTATACCCTGTAATAAATCTGGGTTAGAATGTTGCCTTAGACAGAAGGAGAGGCCTTTCTTTGGCTTTCAGTTTTCATCTTCAGCAAGCTGTTGAGGCCAAATTAATAAGAAACCCAATGCATGAAAGCAATTCATGTGTGAGATGAAGATTCCTCATCCTTACCCTGAGTAAGCCCAAAATCTGTGGCTTTTACTATGCAGAGAAGAGACTGAGAGAGTGGGGCAGCATGTCAACTTATCACACGAAAATGAGGAAAAATAAGACAGGGCCACATTCATGCACACTGCTTTTTAACAACATCATCCCTCTGCTACAGAATGGGCTGATTGCTGGTTTTAGATCTGACTAAAGAAGCAATTCTTATGTGTGGTGGGGTAAACAGAAGAAATATGAGCAGAGTAAAAATGGTTTAGTAGAGAAGAGAGAACTTGCTTAAAATTTAAATTCTGCTGCACCCTATGTCCTAGAAAATGCTTCTGAGAAAAATTTCAATAAATTTGTCTTAATAAAAATAATTTGTATCATGATGGAGTGTCCTTATAGTCAAACCCCTCACAGCTGCTCATAGGCCTAGATCTGATCTCAGCCCCCATCACTGTGTGTGCCTACCTGTAGCACTGCCTATGCACACTCCAGGCCCCTACTGCTGGTATTGGCTTCCATTTCCATGTGCGCACCATAGGTAGCCCCTATAGCCACATGAGTGCACATTGACAACCAAGTCCCCTTGAGCTGCATATTCATGGGAACCCAGTCTCTACCCCTATAACTGGCATGTAATGCTGAATACGCCAGCAGCTAGACCATGTAGCCACAAAACTACAAGCCACTGACTCCAATTCCAGTCACTGGCCACCACTGCTATGCACGTGCCTATAGCTACCCCCTGTAGCTATATGATTACACACCAACAGCTCAGCCCCCTGACTTTTGTCACTGGCCTGCATGATTGCATGTGCCTGAATTTATAGTTATGCACCTGCACAACACTAAATCAAACTCTTTCACTGTCCCACACCACTGGGCATGTGGCTAGCCTCTGTAGCTATACAAGTGCAGACTAACAGCCCAGGACTCTACACTGTTTGTGTATCTGAAGTAGGCCTCATACCCTGCCCTGGGCATATACCAGAAGTCAGCTCCTGCAGTTGGTCATGTGCACATCACTGGTTTCAGCCACCATTGCCACTTGCCCCAGTTCTCACTGCTGAGTCTGGAGATACCACTAAGGATGAAAATACCTGCTGCAGTCACTGAAGACCTCCTGAAGTTCTCACTGTCAAACTTCATACAATTGTTGATATCTTACATACCAGCTGCTTGAGCCAACAAGACACCATGCCTCTTCAGATCTGGAGCCACCACACACCTTATACTTGTCACACTGCACCATTAGACACATAGCCATAGTATGTTCCAGCATATCCCACCCACATGGTAAGGAAGAACTTTCCTTACCAAAGTCTGTATTTGCTTCCTCAAATACACAGATGCATGTAAGGCTATAGGGATCATAAAGAATCAAGAAAACAGGACATCACAAAAAAAAAAAAAAAATACGCACACAATTAACTCCTCATAACTGACCACAAAGCAATAGAGATCCGTAAAGTGTCTGACAAAAATTCAAAATAGTTTCTTTAAAGAAGCTTAGAAAGCTACAAGAGAACACAGATAAACAATTTAACAAAGTCTGTAAAATAATATAAGAATAAAACAAACAATTTAACAAAAAATAGAAAACATTAAAATAAAATAAAAAGAACCAAGCCTTTGCTGTTTTTTTTGTGTGTTTTTTTTCAGTAGGTAGAATGTCAGCCTGCAGACTGAAGGGTCCTGGGTTCAGTTCTGGTCAAGGGCACATGCCCAAGTTGTGGGCTCAATCCCCAGTGGGGTGCATGCAGGAGACAGTCAATCAGTGATTCTCTCTCATCATTGAGATTTCTATCTCTCTCTAACTCTCCCTTCCTCTCTGAAATCAATGAAAATATTTTTTAAAAAGTACCAAACAAATGTTAGAGCTGAAATTACAATGACTAACCTTAAAATAAAATTAAGCCATAGAGAACTTTAACAGTAGACTTGATCAATCAGAAGAAAGAACTTGTAGCTAGGTCATTTGAAAACAAAAAAGAATAAAATAAATAAAGAAAGTCTACTGGACTTATGGGATGTCATTAAATGAAACAATATTCACATTATAGAAATCCCAGGAAAAAAATAGATTGAAAGGAGTAGAAATGTTATATATAAAATATATAAATAAAATAAAAATAACAAAATAATGCCTACAAACTTTCCATGTCTGGGAAAGGATATGAATACCTAGGTACATGAAGCTTATAGGTCCCCAATCAGGTTCAACCTAAATACTTCACTGAGACATGTAATGAAACTGTCAAAAATCAAAGGAAAAGAAAATATTGAAAGCAGTAAGCAGCAATAGAAGCTTATCACATATTAGGCAACCATCCCTCTCCCCCCAAATTTCTCAGTGGAAATCTTACAGGCCAGGAGCGAATGCTATGACATATTCAAAGTGATAGAAGAAAAAAGACTGCCAATCCAGAATGCTTTCTCCCAGCTATCCTTTAAAATTGAAGTACAGATAAAGTTATTCACAGACAAAGACCTAAAAGAATTCACCAATGCTAGACCTGCTTTACAAGAAATACTGAAGGAAGATCTTCAAGCTAAAAAAGAATGGATACTAACTAGTAACATGAAATCATATGGAAGTATAAAACTCTCTGGTAAAGGTAAACATATAGTCATATTCAGAACCACTAATATGAAATAGAGATTTATTAATCATTTATAATCTTCTATAATAAAAGAGAAACATGCAATTGTGACCGTTACCACCAGCCAATCAGAGCGGCTGTATGCAAATTAACCTAGCCAAGATGGAGGCCAACAGCCAATCAGAGCGGCTGTATGCAAATTAACCCAGCCAAGATGGAGGCCAACAGCCACAGAACTAGAGCAAACCAAAGGGTTCTGTTGCAACTGCCTGCCTAAGCTGGCAGTTGGAAGTGGCACCAGGGCACCAGGAAGTGAGAAAGCAAGGTGGTGGGCCGGGGAGCGGGTAAGAGGTGGCAGGGGGTCGGTGGCCTGCTTGGTGGGCTTCCCAGGCCCTTTGTGGGGCATCGGGGAGCGGGTAAGAAGTGGCAGGGGGTCGGCAGCCTGCTTGGCAGCTGTCCAGGCCCTT
>PVJC01014170.1:0-36807 GCA_004026665.1 Murina feae | reverse complement strand
ATAGAATGGAATCAGAGGCAGAGAAAGGGAGTGGACTGACAATTTTTGGGGGTTAAGGGTGTTGGGGATGCGTGAAGAGACTGGACAATAATTGTACACCTATGGATGAGGACAATGGGGGGGGCAAGGTCAGAGGTTGGGGTGGGAATTGGGAGGAGGGAAGCTATGGGGGAAAAAAGAGGAACAACTGTAATAATCTAAACAATAAAAATAAATTAAAAAAAAAAAAAAAAACTACTAGACTTAATAAATGAGTTCAGCAATGTAATGGGATACAAAATTAACACCCAGAAATCTATGGCTTTTTTATACACCAATAATGAACTCACAGAAAGAGAAAGTAAAAAAAAAATCCCATCTACCATTGCAACAACAACAAAAAATAAGATACCTAGGAATAAACTTAACTAAGAAGGTAAAATACCTGTACTTGGAAAACTACAGGACATTGAAAAAAGAGATAGAGGAAGACATAAACAAATGGAAGAACATACCATGTTCATGGATTGGTAGAATCAACATCATTAAAATGTCCATACTATCCAAAGCAATCTACAGATTCAATGCAGTCTCCATTAAAATACCAACAGCATGTTTCATAGACCTAGAATGAACTCTCCAAAAATTCATCTGGAATAAAAATATCCTGAGTATCTGCAGCAATTCTGAGAAAGAAGAACAAAGTTGGAGGGATCACAATACTACATATCAAGCTATATTACCAAGCCACGGTTCTCAAAACTGCCTGATACTGGCACAAGAACAGACATATAGATCAATGGAACAGAACAGGGAACCCAGAAATTGACCCATGCCATTATGCTTAATTAATATTTGACAAAGGAGGCAAGAGCATACAATGGAGTCACGACAGTTTCTTCAATAAATGGTGCTGGGAAAATTGGATACATGCAAAAAAATGAAACTAGACCACTAACTTACACCATAATAAGACTAGACCAACTTACACAAAAATAAATTCAAAATGGATAAAGGACTTAAATGTGAGACAGAAAACCATAAAAATCTTGGAAGAATTTATAGGCAGCAAAATATTAGACATATGTTATAGCAATATCTTTACTAATACAAGTCCTAGGGCAATGGAAACTAAGGAGAAAATAAACAAATGGGACTACATCAAAATAAAAAGCTTCTGCACAGCAAAAGAAACCTTCAACAAAACAACAAGAGAGCCCACTGCATGGGAGAACATATTTGCCAATGTTAACTCTTTCATTAATAATTTGCCAATTATTAACTTTTTAATAATATAATAGTGGTATTTATTGAGTATTTACTGTGTGCTATTGTAATAGTAATTTTATGGTATAGTCTCACACAATCTTCACAACAATCTTCTGAGCTAGGTTCTACCAAATTCCTCCATTTCACAGATGAGATGATTGAAGCACTGAGATGATTCAATAACTTGCCTGAGGACATATAGCTGGCAAATGATAGAGCAAGGGTTTGAACTGGACAGTCTCACTGTAGATCCTATGCTTTTAACTAATAGTATGAACTAGCTTTAGGTAGGATTTATTGTTTTCTGAGAGAATGTTATTTTTGGTGTATCCTAGATCATTTTGGAAGTAACACAAGGTATGACATTAACAAATAAGCAACTGACAAAACCCGATAGATCATTCATAACACTGATGCTGTTGAGGACACTATATATTACATCCCTCAGTGCCCTCAATATAGAGCTTTATATGAGAATTTTTTCCCTAAAATGTAGATCTTATGGGAAAAATATTTGAATTAAAAGAGGTCATATTAATTAAAGTGGGCTGAAGTAAATCATTTTAGGAGACATCATAATATAGTGGAGGAGCATTCATTGGGGGACAGAGACCTGGGTTTGAGTTCCTAAAATCTACACACACTTAACAGCTGAATGGTCTCCAGCAGACTACTGAGTCTCTTTGGACCTCATTTTCTCTCTGCAAAATAGGGATAATAATAATACTAGTCTAAACTAAGTTATAACATTAGTGTAAAAATTAAATGGGATAATGTCTGCAAAAATACTTTGCAAACTGTAAAGCACTCTACTCATTCTCATTTGCTTAAGTCTTACAATCAAAATGGAACTGTCTCTTACTTATAAGATGATTTCTTTGAATGAAGAAATCCTTTTTATTCTTTACCAGAAGTTTGTATTGCTTAAAAAATATATAATCCTACTTATCTTTAAAAGGCTTAGATTAAATCTTTTTTTATCAGAACCTTGAGTTGTAGTTCCATTTTATACTGGAGGCAAATACAAGATTATGGCAAGGAAAGGGGCAAGCATAGCCAGGCTATATGTGACTTATTTTCAATCCTGAAACTTTAGGCGGCTTTGGTCTTTACTGCAAGGCAAGACTGCATCACTTGACAAGTCACTGTCTTTTTCCCAGCTGTTTCGCAAAATCTTTACCCTGACCCCACCCTAAAATATAAGGATTGAAATAAAGAAAACTACATGTGTTGTTCAATGAAGATCAATATTAAGAGTGAGAGATATTAATTGGAAACAGCATCATTGATTTAGGCCCCCAAGCCACATTAATTGTGTATGCATCTACTGCTGATCCATAGGGGGAGGGGGTGCAGAATTTAGTTTCTCTAACTAAGTGTTGCCCAGTTTTCCTGCCAGCGTGGTAAGAACATTGCTAAAAGGCACAAAAGCTCACGGAGGTGTCTAACAGCAGGGATGAGAGGCTGAGCTTTTCCTCATCCGTGAAGGAGTCGATTAGAGAACAAAGACAACTCTTAGATTTTAAGATCAATGGTCCAAGTTGTTCCAGAATTCTCATGTGTATTTCAAATTCAATCTTCTTATTTTTTTTATCCCAGGAAAATGTAATTATGTGGTGATTTTGTAATTTTAAGAGAGCAATTTTAAAAAGCATTTCATTTTTTCTTATATTTGTGACCATGTGTGCTTTTTTAAATCCCCAAGGGAACTATTCTGCGCTTAAACAGCATCCAACACCAGGAAAACTTTAAGGAGGGCTCTCCAGTGCTTACCCATCACTTCCATCCCCTGAACTTTAAGTATTCTGT
Source organism: Murina feae (assembly GCA_004026665.1). Taxonomy (NCBI): domain Eukaryota; kingdom Metazoa; phylum Chordata; class Mammalia; order Chiroptera; family Vespertilionidae; genus Murina; species Murina feae. The sequence goes on along the minus strand of PVJC01014170.1, from coordinate 33,750 downwards.
GTGTTTTCTTTCTTTCTAATAATGATTTCTTAAGTGTTCAGGCACCAATGGAGCTAAGAAGGAAGGGAGAATAGGAACAAAGCATATCCTCCTCCATCAAGAGCGCTTTCATTGTTGGTTAGATTAGGGAGGACTTCAACTTCTTATGTAAAGTACACACTGTAAACTAATCTTTGTTTCTGCAATTTAGATAAGATTATTTCAATAGACGTCAGTTTTAGTATTAGCTTTGCTCGTTCTTCTATTGATGTTCTTTTCAGCCAATGATCTATGTGACTGTCATTCGACACAAATTTACCATATCTGAATTATATCGTGTGGGTTTATGCCAGGAGCAAAACATTATTTGTGTTTATATCAGTAGGTGAACTTTAAAGGCATATCTGTTGATTTTTTTTTTAACATCAACAAATGAAGTGCAGCAATATTCTTCAGGGTAGTTCATAAAATCTTAACTGAACACATGTGGTGTGTGCAAACGGTCCTTAAAGAAACTAAAATAAATAAATGTTAATTTTGAGCAATAGAATTTACTAGACTCTCATTGTATGTCAATGTAGTGTGACCCAATATGTGAGTTGCCACAAAGATAAATTGTGTTTCAATTTAAAGGATATGTTGAGAGTCATATATTTTTACATTATGAAGACCAAAATTACTTTATATATTATTTATTTCATCATATATAATAACATATAATACTTAAAGCAGAAATCATGCACATTTTTAAATAAATATTTATGAAATTAAACTAAAAGAAAAAATTGAAAGCAAAGAATTAGTGACAGAAACTGGTTTTATTTGGGATCTCAGCTCTTTAATAAAGCCCAACAAAAAATATTCCTATTAATAAAACTAAATGTCTACCATAGATTTCAAGAGTGAAGGACTTTGGTTCCCTCTAGGTTTAATTACAAAGACAACAATGACTACAGTGCAATGAATATAAATTCAATTTCAAACATTAAGATTAAAGACTGAGGCTACTAATATTCCTAAGCAGAAGATCTGATGTTAAAAGATGTAAGTGAGACATAAATAAAATGTAAGTGGAACGTCCCCTGTGTTATAAAGAATTTACACTTTAGTGCTTAAAATTATATACTGTAATAGTAGCTGCTTATGGTTTCACTGAAACTACTTACATGTATGTGAATCTGAGATAGAGTGTTTGGAAATGCACATAATTCTTTTTTATCTACTACTAGGGGCCTGATGCACAAAAATTTGTGCACTCATGGGGGGTGATCCCTCAGCCAGCTTGTGCCCTCTCACAGTCTGGGACCCCTTGGGGGATGTCCACCTGCTGGTGTGCCTGGCCAGCCTGGGTGAGAGGCTGATGGCTGTTTGCAGGCTGACCAAACCCCCAGTGGGGACCCTCACCCCATGGGGGTATGGCCAGCCTGGGTGAGGGGCTGTGGGCCGTTTTCAGGCTGTCCACAGCTCCCATTGACCCAAGGTCCCAGGGAGGCTGACTGGAATCAGGTTCCTGGGGTTTATTTATCTTCCATAATTGAAACTTTGTTGCCTTGAGCAGAAGCCTAGTGAGGCAATGAAGCCTCCTGTTTGCTTCAGCTCCATGGCTTCTATAATTGAAACATTGTTGTCTTGAGCAGAGGTCTGGACAGCCTAGGCAGACAATTTCAACTCCATCGCTGGTGCAACGGAAGTCTCCTCTTTGCTCTAGCTCCATGGCTGCCAGCCGCCATCTTGGCTGGGTTAATTTGCATACAGCCACTCTGATTGGGTGGTGGGCATGGCTTGGCTGGTGAGCGTAGCTTAGGTGTCTCAGAGTGATGGTTAATTTGCAGATTACTCTTTTATTAGACAGTAATGTCTAAAATCTATAAACCTGTCATCATAAAATTGAATCCTCATGAAAAGATCTTTTTAAAATGACCTATTTACAGAATTTAAAATTAAATAATAGTTAACAGAGGCATCAGGAGAAGAAAATAGAATCTTTCTACCTGTGTTCTAGATCTCATCTCAGTTTTTCAGAGATCTTGATCCATCCATTATTATTTCTTCCCTCAAATTTTACACTTAAAAAACTAAACAAATCAACAAAAATCCCTTCCACATTCTTGTTTTTCTCCATGTCTTACCCTGGTTTTCATCCATATCTAAATCTTAATGGTTTATACTCTAATTTTCCTCCACCTGTACTCCAGTTCTCAAACCCTGTCACTTCACAGAAATTTTACTCTAAGGTCAAGGTAACCTCCTATATGACAAAGTTAATGGATACTGTTAATCTTAAATTTCTTGATTTCCTGACAGCTATTGAAAGTCTCTCTTCCTAGGTTTCTATGTCACCAACATTCTCCTTGATCATCTTTATCCTCTGTAGCAACCTTTTATTTCTCTGACTATCTTCTCTTCTTATACAATCCATTCTCCCTGGGTAATCTCATTTATTTCAGTGACTTTATGTAGCATTCCTATGTTGACGATGCCCACTTCTGTAATTCCACTCTAACTTCTGTAATTCTGGACTTCAGACTTATAATGCTTTCGTAATGATTTCAGGACTTCTTCATGTGGCTGATATACACTTCTCTTGCTGAACTCATCCAAATTCATTGTTCTCAGCTCCCTTCAAAGCCTTTTTGAATTTTATTCCCAATCTCTATTAATGGTTCACATTATTACAGTGTTCTAAACCAGAAAATTATAGTGATCCTTGATTCTGTTCTCTCTCTTTCAAATTATTGTTCACTAGATCACTAAAACATTACTAATTCTATCACCAATATAGTCATTTTGTCCAGCAGTATTGTCAATATCACAGTCCATACTATTATTATTTATTGTAAGGAAAATGGCTCTGGTCGCTGAATTGATCTGTTACCTCCATCTCTTCATATTCTATCAATCCCCACAAATTGTTTTGGGATGTGTTTTTCTTTAATGTGAACAGACCACAGTTTCAGGCTCCCGAGTCACCAAACCTACGAAAAGACATTTGATCTGTCTACTTGTCACAACATGCTTTACAATCAATCAGACCCCTGCCTATCTCTCCAGCCTCATTTTTCCATCTCCCCATATTTTCATTCGATTCTTTTACCACTCTAAAAAATTATCCACTCTAAATGACCACTGTGAGCTCTGGATTGTACATACCTCTTTTAATGAGCAATCCCAAAGAGAAGACCATCCCTCTTTCTCATTCTCTCAGCAAAGTCCTGAGGAAGTTCAGAGTGGCTCTGCTTGAGTCTCTTGACTGATGAACCAAACCCTGTGGCCAAGGGAATGCACTGCTCCGATTAGCTAGGCTGAGTCACGTGCCCACCTTTGTGGGGAGAAGTCTGTTCTACCTAAATAAACTTCATGGACTAGCCCCCTCATAATGAAGCAGAGTCCCGTTACCAGAAGTGTGTGCGTGTGGTTGGAGGGGTGGCTGCAGAGGAACTGCTGTAAGAGGAAGGGAGAGGATGGGGAGCTCATGCCCTGTACTTTCTAGAAGCACCTGCACCGCCACTCCCCCTTTCTACCTGAAGTAAAGGGGCATTCAAGTAGGAATAGGGAGCAAATCCAATCTTAATAAATTCTTTTCTTTCTGAAAAATCAAAATTTCCACCTAAGAAATATCAGAGTGAACGAGACCGCATTGCATAATTCTGTCTTTCTTTGTAGGTGTTTCTCTCCGCCTAACTGGTCCATGCTTTGTGTGGAAATGGAGCGCACTTCAGAGTTAGGTGAAAGTGTCACATTCAGCTCTGGTCTTCCTTTTCATTTTCTCTTCTTTAACTGTCTACTGCGCTTATTTAGATTCAGATTCAAAAGATATTGTTGAGTAATGGTGTATCATATGCAAAATCTCAAAAGTATGAATTGTGTATTACTGTTGGACCATGAATATCCAGGTGATAGACCAGCTTCTCAGGTGCAGGGACAAAAAGGAGTTCTGAGATGTGCTTTGGCAGCTCAGAGATGCAAAACAGATGTTCATGGTATTCAGATGAGTAAAATATGCTTGTTTGAGTTTATTTGAAAAATTGTTTCTGTGATTGTCCCTCCTTCTTTCTTGCACCTGTCTTTATGTGCTTTCCATTCTCTTTATATTTTTCTCCTTCCCCCTTCCCTTTTTCAATTTCATGGAAAAGCAAAATAGTAGTCTACCTATGATTTTCTTATAATTGTTCAATCTTTCCAGTTCTTTTTAAAACCTTTGTCTGAGCCCTTCTTTTGATGTTAAAAAATTTATCTAATTCCTCCATATGTTTGCAGAATGACTTGACTGGAATATAACCCAGCATCAAAGGCACCTTTTACATGGCATCTTCCTTCAGTGGAAATAGTTCAGTTTCTCATCTCCCAGGAGCAACGGAACCAGGAAGTGTTTCCATACCCTGCATCACCTTTATGTAAGGTCCAGGATACACTCTGGTTAAAATAACAGGCTCTGAAGCCAGATGGCCTGGGTTGGAATCCTAACTCTGGCACTTACTAGCTGAGTAGTAACTCCAAGTAAGTTATAACCATGATTTATACATTGATGGTAATGATTTATCCAAACACCCAGACATGCCTAGATTTTTGCAATTTCAGTGACTTTGATTTCCACTCATTCTCAGTACTAATCCTGAGTCTTGTCAGACGTGCTACCCCTCAAATATTTGAAACTCCAGATACCTACATTTTATCTCTCTTTTTTTCTTTATTGAGCAAGGTATTATATATGTGTCCTTGTTCCCCCATTATCCCCCCCACACCCCACTCATGTCCTCACCCCCTGGTGTCCATTATTTAGGCTTATATGCATGCATACAAGTCCTTTGGTTGATCTCTCCTCCTTACCCCCACCCTCCCCTACCTTCCCTTTGAGGTTTGACAGTCTAATTGATGATTCTCTGTCTATGGATCTGTTTTTGTTTATCAGTTTATCTTATTCATTATATTACACAAATGAGTGAGATCACGTGGTATTTATCTTTCTCTGACTGGCTTATTTTGCTTAGCATAATGCTCTCCAGGTTTATCCATGCTGTAGCAAATGGTAAGAGTTCCTTCTTATTTTTATAGCAGCATAGTATTCCATCATCTACTGATGGGCACTTAGGCTATTTCCAAATCTTAGCTATGGTAAATTGTACTGCTATGAACATAGGGATACATATATCCTTTCTGATTTGTGTTTCTAGTTTCTTGGAATATATTCCTAGAAGTGGGATCACTGGGTTAAATGAATGGAAGTTTCATTTTTAGTTTTTTTCAGTAACCTCCATATTGTTCTCCACAGTTGCTACACCAGTCTGCATTCCCACCAGCAGTGCACAAGTGTTTCTTTTTCTCCACATCCTTGCCAGCACTTGTCATTTGTTGATTTGTTGATGATAGCCATTCTTACAGGTGTGAGATGGCACCGCATTGTTGTTTTGATTTGCATCTCTTGGATGACTAGTGACTTTGAGCATGTTTTCATATGTCTCTTGGCCTTCCTTATGTCCTCTTTCGAAAAGTGTCTATTTACGTCCATTGCCCATTATTTGATTGGGTTGTTTATCTTTCTTTTAAGTTGTAGGAGTTCCCTGTAAATGTTGGAAATTAAGCCCTTATTGGTGATAACATTGGCAAATAGGTTCTCCCATGCAGTGGGCTTTCTTGTTGTTTTGTTGATGTTTCTTTTGCTGTGCAGAAGCTTTTTATTTTGGTGTAATCCCATTTGTTTATTTTCTCTTTAGTTTCCAATGCCCTGGGAGCTGTATCCATGAAGACATTGCTTCGGTATATGTCTGAGATTTTGCTGCCTGTGGACTCCTCTAATATTTTTATGGTTTCTCGTCAGATTTAAGTCCTTTATCCATTTTGAGTTTATTTTTGTGTGTGGTGTAAGTTGGTGGTCTAGTTTCATTTTTTTTGCATGTATCTGTCCAATTTTCCCAACACTATTTATTGAAGAGACTATCTTGACTCCATTGTATGTTCTTGCCTCTTTTGAGCATATTGGTCTGGGTCAATTTCTGGGTTCTCTATTCTATTCCATTGATCTATATGTCTGTTCTTGTACCAGTACCAGACAATTTTGAGAACAGTTGGCTTTGTAATACAGCTTGATATCTAGTATTGAGATTCCTCCTACTTTGTTCTTCTTTCTCAGGATTATTGCAGCTATTCGGGGTCTTTTTTTTATTCCAGATGAATTTTTGGAGAGTTCATTCTAAATCTGTGAAATATGTTGTTGGTATTTTAATGGGGAGTGCATTGAATCTACAGATTGCTTTGGGTAGTATGGACATTTTAATAATGTTGATTCTACCAATCCATGAACAAGGTATGTTCTTCCATCTGTTTATGTCTTCCTCCATCTCTTTTTTCAGTGTCCTGTAGTTTTCTGAGTAGAGGTCTTTTACCTCCTTAGTTAAGTTTATTCCTAGGTATCTTTAATTTTTTTAGTGTGATGGTAAATTGGATTGTTTTTTAATCTCTCTTTCTGTAAGTTCACTATTGGTGTATAAAAATGCCATAGATTTCTTGGCATTAATTTTGTATCCTGCTACATTGTCGAATTCATTTATTAAATCTAGTAATTTTTTGATGGAATCTTTGGGGTTTTCTATGCACAGTATCATGTCATCTATGAATAGTGACAGTTTTACTTCTTCTTTTCCAATTTGGATAACTTTTATTTCTTCTTCTTGTCTAATTGCTATGGCTAACACTTCCAATAGTATGTCAATAGGAGTGGTGAAAGTGGGCATTCCTGTCTTGTTCCTGTTCTTAGGTGAAATGGTTTTAGTTTTTGCCCATTGAGTATGATGTTGGGTATAGGTTTGTCATATAAAGCTATTATTATGTTGAGGTATGATCCCTCTATTCCCATTTTGATGAGGGTTTTTATCAAGAAAGAGCATTGAATTTTGTCAAATGTTTTTTCTGCATCAATTGATATGACTATGTGATATTTATCTCTCAATTTGCTTATGTGATGTATCATGTTTATTGATTTGTGGATATTGTACCATCCTTGCATCCCTGGGATAAATCCTACTTGGTCATGATGTATGATCCTTCTGATGGATCTGATTTGCTAAGATTTTGTTGAGGATTTTGGCATCTATGTTCATGAGGGATATTGGCCTGTAATTCTCTTTCATTGTGTTGTCTTTGTCTGGTTTTTGTATTAAGGTAATGCTGACTTCATAGAATGAGCTTGGAAGTGTTCCTTCCTCTTGAATTTTTTGGAATAGTTCGAGGAGGATAGGTTTTAGTTCTTCTTTGGTAAAACTCCCCTGTGAAGCTGTCAGGCCCCATGCTTTTGTTTGCTGGAAATTTTTTGATGTCGCTTCAATTTCTCCATAGTTATTGGCCTATTGAGATTTTTATATTCTTCCTGATTGAGTTTTGGAAGGATGTATTTTTCTAGGAACATGTCCATTTCCTCTAGGTTGTCTAGTTTGTTGGAATATAGTTGTTCAATCCTTGGTTTTCTGTGGGGTCCGTTGTTATTTCACCTCTTTCATTTCTGATTTTGTTTAGTTGGGTCCTCTTTCTTTACTTCTTGGTGAGCCTGGCTCAAGGTTCATAAATCTTGTTTATCCTTTAAAAGAACCAGATCTTGGTTTCATTGATCTTTTGTATTGTTGTTTTTTTGTTTGTTTGTTTGTTTTGTTTTTGTCTTTATGTCATTTATTTCTGCTCTGATCTTTATTATCTCCTTCCTTCTGCTCACTCTGGGCTTTCTTGTTGCTCTCTTTCTAATTCTTTAAGTTGTAGAGATGATTTATTACCATTTTTTCTTGTTTTTTGAGATAGACCTGTAGAGCTATGAACTTCTCTCTCAGGATTGCTTTCACTGTGTCCCATAGATTTTGGATTGTTGTGTTTTCATTCTCATTTGTTGCCATGATGCTTTTTATTTCTTCTTTGATCTCTTTGGTAACCCAGTCATTGTTTAATAGAATGCTATTTAGCTTCCAGGTGCTTGATTTTTTTCATTATTTTTATTGTAGTTTATTTCTAATATTATGCCATTGTCTGAGAAGATGCTTGATATTATTTCAATCTTCTTGAATTTGGAGAGACTTTGCCTGTGTCCCAATGTGTGGTCTATCGTTGGAAATGTCCCATGTGCACTTGAGAAAAACAGGTATTCCGTGGCTTTGGGGTAAAATATTCTGAAGATGTCAAGTCCATCTAATCTAGTGAATCATTTTGGATTGCTATTTCATTGCTGATTTTTTGTTTAGAGGATTTATCCAGTGATGTCAGTGGGGTATTAAAGTTCCTTACTATGATTGTATTGTTGTTGATCTCTCCATTGATATCTTCCTGGAGTTTTTTTAATGTATTTGGGTGCTCCTGCTTTGGATGCATATGTTTACCAGGGTTATATTCCGTTGTTGTATCAATCCCTTGAGTATTATGAAGTGGCCTTTCTATCTCTTGTTATGGCCTTCACTTTGAGGTTTATTTTGTCAGTTACAATTATTGCTACCCCAGCTTTTTTTTTTTTCATTTCCATTTGCCTGAAAGATATTTTTCCATCCCTTCACTTTCAGTCTGTGTGAGTCCTTTGTTCTGAGGTGGATCTCTTGTAGACAGCATGTGTGTGTGTGTGTGTGTGTGTGTGTGTGTCCATTCAGTCACTCAATGTATTTGATTGGAGCATTTAGTCTATTTATATTTGAAGTTATTATTGATAGGTACTTGTTTGCAGTCATTTTTATTTTTTGTGCCTGTGTTCCTTCTTCCCTTTTTATTTCTTCTTTTTACACCAGTTCCTTTAGAATTTCTTGCATTGCTGACTTAGTAGTGATAAAATCCCTTAGCCATTTGTTTGTTTTTGTCTGTGAAGCTCTTTATTTCCCTTTCAATTTTGAATGATGGCTTTGTTGGATTCAGACCCTTGCATTGCATCACTTTGTAAATTTTCTTCCATTCCTTTCTGGACTTATGTGTTTCTATTGAGAAAACATTTGATAACCTAATGGGAGATCCCTTGTACATAACTTTCTGTCTCTCTCTTGCAGCCTTGAAGATTTTCTTTGTCCCAAACTTTTGCCATCATAATTATGACATGTCTTGGTGTGGGTCTTTTCAGTTCATCTTGTTTGTGAATCTCTGTGTTTGTTTCTCTTTTTTTTTCTTCCCTGCATCAGGGAAGTTTTCTGACATTATTTCTTCAAATATGTTTTCTAACCCTTGTTCCTCTTTCTGTTGTTCTGGCACCCCTATTATTTGTATATTGCTTCATCTCATGTTGTCCCAAAGCTCCGTTAGGCTCTTCTCCTGTCTTTTAATTTTTTTCCTCTAATTGCAGTTCAGTTTGGGTGTGTTTTTCTTCCCTGTCTTCTAATTCGCTAATTCGATCCTCCACTTCTCCTAGTCTACTATTGAAACTTTCCATAGTGTTTTTTATTGCAGCTATATCACTCTTTATTTCTTCTTGATTCTTACTTAGGTTGTTGATTTTTTCATCTATCTAGTCTATGACTGCATAACCCTTATTCTGAATTCTTTTTCTGACATGTTGCATGCCTCCGTTTCACTTAGCTGCTTTTCTGGCAATTCCTCCTTTTCTTTTCTTGGGAGGTTTCTTTGTCTCCTCATTTTTACTATCACCAAAGGATCTAGGTGTCAAGTCATGCAGGGGCTTCTCCTCGGGTGGCAGCGGCTCCTCGGGTGGCAGCTGCTCTTCGGGTGGTTGTGGCAGTGGCTGCTTCTCATTTGGTGGCAGCTCCTCTGGTGAGCGCTGCTTGCAACAGTGGTGGCTCTTCTGGCTGGTGGGGGTGGGATACTCGTGCAGCTGCTGCTCCTTGGATGGGGGCAGGCTGTGCAGGGCTGCTTCTTCTTTGATGTAGGCATGCTGCTTGTGGGGCTGCTGCTACTTAGACAGGTGCTGGCACAGTTGCTGCTCCTCCAGTGGGGCCGGGCTGCTCATGCAGCTGCTGCTCCTCAGCCAGGGGAAGGCTGCATGAGGCTGCCACTCCTTGGATAGGTGCAGGTTGCTCACATGGCTGCTGCTGCCGTGGTCATGGTTTCCTGGGCTAAAGCATTAAGCCAACCAGAAGGGAATGTGCTTCAGAACTCACAGGAGCCTGCACCAAGGGTGGCTAAAGTCTCGGTGACTGTGGGACCATAGCGGAGGCAGCAGGTCACTGTGGGGGTGGCTGTAGAATCCCAGGTGTTATCTGAGGGCACCCTGGGTGGAGGTGAGGCTGGCCTCACAGTCACAGAAGCTGTCCTCTTCAAAAAGGCATGGTCTCTGTGAAAGAGCTGGCCGCTCTGGGACTGTTGACAATGGTAACAAAGGCTGCCTGGTTAGGCGAGCCCAGTCACCCTTCCCCCCAAGGTCTATGGGATCTAACTGTGCCTTACTCACACACACACACACACACACACACACACACACACACACACACACCACATCCGCACATTCCTCTTTTGCTCCCTCAATCATTCACACTCTTTCTCTCATTCCTGCCTTCTTCCTGCCTCTGTATTTGAGTCTAGAGTGTTACTGACCCATTCATGGATGGACTCTCTTTTCCAGGTGTCTGGTTATGTGGCTGGCTCTCTACCACATTGGCCAAACAGGATAAAATTCACCTCCACAGGACATGACACAAAGGGACAAAACACGAATGTACTCACAACACTGATAACCTTAATATAAGTGACCACCAGAGAAAAGAGAATTAGGGGAGAGAAAAGAGCAAAGATGCTATCGAAGAGAGAAAAAATGGTATGAGAGAAAAAGGAAAATAAGAAAAAGGAAAAAAATATATGGGATGAAAACACCAGAGAACAAACAGATAAACCAAAACATACAAACACCGAATACCCAGTAAAGAGGGTGGGGCAGAATCTTATATACAGAAAGCAAGATTAAGGAATTGGATGAATGCAGGGAGGACCTCAGTTCAGTATTGAAGAAGTAGAAAGAGGGTGAGTGGATAAAAAGAAAGAGAAAGAGAAAAAATTAATTAAAAAATTAATTTAAAAATAGGATAAAATAAAAAATTAGAATGATGAAAAATAATGCGAAAAGAAATAGAAAATAAAGAAACACAAAAAAAGGAAAATAAAAAAATAGATAATAAGATAATAATAAAATAAAAATAAAAATGAGGGCTGGTTCAAGATCCCACTCTTTGATATTGTCTGCCACTTCTCAGTTTCCCTGTTGCTGGGACTGAAGGCCTCTCTTTAGGCCAGTCCTTGTGGGCTCTCAGGGACTATTCAGACTTTTTTTTTTAATATATATATTTTATTGATTTTTTACAGAGAGAAATGGAAAGGGATAGAGAGTTAAAAACATCAATGAGAGAGAAACATTGATCAGCTGCCTCCTGCACACTCCCTACTGGGGATGTGCCTGAAACCAAGGTACATGTCCTTGACTGGAATCAAACCTGGGACCCTTGAATCTGCAGACTAATGCTCTACCCATTGAGCCAAACCAGTTAGGGCAGATTATATCCTGTCTAATAAAAGAGTAATATGCAAATTAGGAGTCACTCCATGACAAAGATGGGCACCCAGTCTGGCTCAGCCCCACCACTGAAGTGGTCAGACCTATTAGCCAGGCAGGTGGTGGGGGAAATGGGGGGCCTGAGGGGTGGAACAGGTGATCAGAGGGGGCTGGGGATCCCCTGCCCAGGCCAGAGGCCTTCACTAGAGGCCTCAGGCATGGGCAAGGGCAGAGCCAGGGATCGGAGGGGGCAGGAGCAGAGCCGGTGATCGGAGGGGTATGAGGGTGCCCTATCCAGGCATAAAGCCTGGGCCAGAGGCCTCAGGCCTGGGAAGAGTCAAGGCCGGAGATTGCAGGGGCCTGGATTCTGCAGAGCCAGCAATCGGAGAGGCAGGGGCAGAGCCTGTGATCACAGGGGTCTGGGCACCGGTGGAGCTGGAAAAGTAGGGGCCTGGGGGTTCCCTGCCCAGGCTGCAGCCTTGGCTAGAGGCTGCTAGTGGGTCAAGGGCAGAGCCGGTGATGGCAGGGGGCAGGATTAGAGCCAGTGATCGCAAAGGCCTGGGCTCTGTGAAGCCAGCAATTGGAGGGGTTTGGGGGTCCCTTGCCCAGGCCTGTAGCCTCAGGAAGAGATTATAGGCTTAAGCAGGGGTGGAGCTGGGATTGGAGTGAACTACAGAAGAAACACCTTTTCTTACTGCTCATTGGCTAAGCTCCCTGTATGCCACTGGAAATATTCTTAGTAACTTGGGTAATAAAATCCAAAAAGGTGATCTAGGGTTTTTCCACCACACTCCTGGAGAAAAAAAAAGAAGGTCCACTGCTGGAGGGCTAAGAAATATCATATCCTGCCCTAGCTGGTTTGTCTCAGTGCATAATGCCTCAGCCTGCTGACTGCAGGGTCTGGGTTCAATTGTGACCAAGGTCATGTGCCTAGGTTTCAGGCTTCTCCCTGACTGGGGCCCAGGTCAGGGTTCATGCAGGAGGCAACCAATTAAAGTGTTCCTCTCACTTTGATGTTTCCCTCTATTTTTCCCTTCTCTTCCACGTTCTCTAAAAATCAATGGGAACATGTTCTCAGGTGAGGATAAAAGAAAGAAAGAAAGAAAGAAAGAAAGAAAGAAAGAAAGAAAGAAAGAAAGAAAGAAAGAAAGAAAGAAAGAAAGAAAGAAAGAAAGAAAGAAAGAAAGAAAGAAATGTCATATTCTATGGAAGTCACATCTTGAAAATGCCTAAAGAAAGTTGTCATTTTTTCATGGTGAAGTGACTGGAGTCTGTGTTGATGGCTGCAGTGACTGGCAGTGGCTGCAGCAGCAGGGTGATGGGGCTGGTGGCTTCCCTTGGTCACTTCCCACAAAGGGAGGCCAGACTGCGGCTTAGGCCCACTCCTCAAGAGGATCAGGGAACAGGCCTAAGCCGTCAGTAGGATACCCCCTGAGGGCTCCCAATATGTGAGAGGGGGCAGGCTGGGCTGAGGACCCCCCCCCCCCCGCATTGCACAAATTTCATCCCCCAGGCCCTATATATATATATATATATATATATATATATATATATATATATATATATCTCCTTGGTACCACTCAGGGTGTAGTCTGGATGTAGCTGTATTGGTTGCCTGGAAACTGCAGGGTGAGGCTATCTCTTCTGGAGAAAATGGCTGCCTAGATCTGGCACATCAGATATGGCGCCAGACTCATGGTTGACACTCCCCGACCCTCTCCTCTCCCCAGACTCCACAAGTCCGCACCTCTGCCTGCACCTCTACCCCAGGTCAGTGTCTGTGTTTGAAAGGTCCTATGAACTAGGTTCAGTGAACAAAAGCAAAGACGAAAAAGAGGGGAAAGAGCTGTGCCACTGCAAGCCTTCTCTCCCCTGGCACAGTGTGGTACAGCCTGGCAGCCATCCAGGCTGCCCCCTCTGGGCTCAGTCTCTCTTGGCTGTGGACCCTCATCTAGAGTCCCCTGCCGCCAGCAGTCATGTGGACCTCCTTTCAACAGTCAGACGCTACACCTGTCCCAAGAAACGCGACCTTGGTGCTGTGTGGTTTCCCTCTGACCCTCTGGGCTTAGAGGTCTTGCAGTTCTCCCCAGCCCAGATCCCTGATTTTACCATTCTCCAGGTGTCCTCTGCCTTTCCCAGCAGCAAATTGTCTCACCAGCTGTGTCTACTTTGCCAGTTCGGGGTGGATGTTATTCAATTTGGTTGCTCATTCTACCTGCTCTGGGACAAGGCTCAGGGCACACCTGTCTATTCCACCATTTTGTATCTCCCAAATTTTCTCTTTATACCCAGTACCTGCTCTTACACAAAGCAAGACCTTCATAATGAAAATCCTTCATTCTTACCATTTTCTCCCAGTCTTTCAGTCCCTTTCTAGCCTCTTATTTATCCCCGCATAATTGGAAATTTCTGTTTGATCATGAAAACTATTATTCCATTAGTCCCATTTATCTCTTGGAAAATTTTCAAAAACATAAAAGCTTCAACTGGAATATTAACCTTATTTTACTTTTATTTATTTTTTGTCTCCAAACTTGTACTTTATCTCCAGGACTATAAACTTAAGGCAGTGAAAGAAGCTGAAAATGACATTTCTAGTGGAAAGGCAGTAAAAGTGGGAGAAGAAGTTGTATAACTCATCCATCAATTATTTATTCCTTAAACAATAAAGGAATAGAAAAGCTGCCAGGATCATGTTAGTAACAGGTTAAGTAGTAAGAAAATAAAGACTTGGCAAATTCAAAAACAAAAAATGAGTGTCATTCATAACCATCAGGACGCAACTTAAATTAAAAAGTCAGTGAATTATTAATTAGTCAGTCTCATTATGTTAATTGTGCCAACACTTGACAGCAGAATGTGAGATAAATCATGGAATTTTTAGAAAAATAAAAGTTTAATAACCTAAGTGGCACATCCATTGCACTTGGATTCATTAGTCTCATTATCAAAGAGATTATTCTAATACAATATTTTAAATGCCCTGTAAAGCACTAGACATGTTCTCTGAGAGAAAAAATATTGTATAGTTATTTTAGTTATAAGTGAAATTTTCAATAAGAAATTTTTTTCCAGCTCATATTTTCATTGCGATAGAAATCATGATTTCTACCATGAATTTTATGTCACTAAAATACACTTAAAATATTTCTGGTCAGGCCAGCATGACTCAGTGGTTGAGCATTGACCTATAAACCAGAAAGTCATGGTTAAACTCCTAATCAGGACACATGCCTGGGTTGCAGGCTCCATCCCTAGTGTGGGGCATGCAGGAGGCAGCCAATCAGTGACTATCTCTCATCATTCATATTTCAATCTCTCTATACCTCTACCTTCCTCTCTGAAATCAATAAAAATATTTTTTAAAAGTATTTCTGTGACTATAGTCCTATAAAATAGTGAAGACAACACCAATATGTTTGGTCAAGCTCTTCACATTAGTGATTCTCATGGTTACTTCTTTATAAAGTTGTATATAGTTTGTATATAAACAGATTTTTGTAAAGCCAACTAATGGGCTCATTTGTCATGAAGTTGGACAAGAAAGGGTTTCCCTGAATTCTCAGTAGCTCTGGCCTTCTTATACCAGGGTTCTGACAACCAACCATAGTATAACAAAATCTTGTTTATATGTAAACTAGGGGCCCGGTGCACAAAAATTTGTGCACTGGGGCAGTAGGGGGGTGTTTCCTCAGCCCGGCCTGTGCCTTCTTACAGTTTGGGACCACTCTAGGGATGTCCACCTGCTGGTGTGCCTGGCCAGCCTGGGTGAGAGACCAATGTCTGTTTGCAGGCTGGTCAAGCTCCCCAGTGGAGACCCTCACCCCAGGGGGTGTGGCAAGCCTGGGTGAGGGGCTAAAGGCAGTTTTCAGGCTGGCCAAAGCTCCCACTGACCCTCTGGGCCATCCACCTGGGAAGCGATGGGGTGGCACTGGCCACCCCATAGGCTTCCCAGGAGGGGACCTTGGGGTCCCCCGGCTGGTCCCTGCCCCCCGCCCCCTAGGCTTCTCCTAGGAGGGGACCACGGCATCCCGCCAGCTCGTCCCCGCCCCCGCGGAAGGATTCTACCACCTGGGAGGCCGATCGGGTGGCGCTGGCCACCCCATCGGCCTCCCAGGAGGGGGCTTCGGAGTCCCACTGGCTTGTCCCTGCCCCCGTGGAAGGCTTCTCCTGCCTGGGAGGCTGATCAGGTGGCACTGGACACCCCATCGGCCTCCCAGGAGGGGGCCAGGGGTCCCGCCGACTCGTCCTCGCCCCCCGGAAGGCTTCTCTGCCTGTGAGGCAGATCGGATGGCGCTGGCCACCCGATCGGCCTCCCAGAAGGGGGCTGCAGGTCCTGCCGGCTGGTCCTCGCCCCCCGAAGGCTTCTCCGCTTGGGAAGGCATTGGCCTTCCCAGGACGGAGGCTCCCAAGATGGCGGAGGCAATAGCCCCAGAGAAGAGCACACCGGAGCTGCGGCCTCCGCCATCTTGGCTGGGCTAATTTGCATACAGTCACTCCGATTGGCTGGTGGGCGTGGCTTAGGCCATCCCGAAGAAACGGTAAATTTTAATATTACGCTTTTATTAGTTAAGACTAGAGGCCTGATGCATGAAATTCGTGCATGGGTAAGGTCCCTAGGCCTGGCCATTGATCAGGGCCAATTGGGGACTTCTAGATGCCAGCCAGGGCCTTCCTTCTGGCTGCTGGCCTGGGGCCTCCTTTCCCCAGCTGCCAGCTTCTGGCCAGGGCCTCACTTGCCTGGCTACTAGCTGCAGGCTGAGGTCTTCCTTCATTCCATGCTGCCCCCTCGTGGTCAGCGCACATCATAGAGAGTGATAATACTCCCAGTCTCCCCCTGGAACTCCTGTGGGGACACTTTGCATATTAACCTTTTATACAGAGAGATTTTTGACTGCTCACATGTGTAAGAATCTGAGGTTAGAACTGTAAAATAACATGTTTGTTTTCAGCCTTTATTGGGATGAAATAACATCAGAAAGCCTGGACTGAGTCTGCTCTTCTGGTATTTTGTTTCTAAACAGATTACTGCTTCAAAGTATGGGTCCTCATCTGTCTTTTCCCCCATCAAATTGAACTAAATGTTGAAAACATGTTGGCACAGCCATACTTAGGTGCTTACCTATGAAGGTCACTTCCAAAGCTTAAGAATTATAGTAAAAATCTGCCTTTACAGAAAAAAATAAGTTTGTAAGTATATTGAGCTTTAAGATAATTGTTTTGATAATTTATTTTAATAATAGAAACCTGGCCTTTGTATTGATAAAACTATAGCCTAGATAAGACCATATTTCTCTTACATTCACATTTTTATGTATATTGCAGATGTGATCCAGCTGTATTAATGAATATGGGTTAAAAACATTTGAAAATTAAATTTAAATGAACACAGAACACTTAGGTCTCAAGAGGGATGATTATGTGATACCCAAACAAGTTGCTAAACTTCTCTGTGACTCACTTTTTTATCCAAAAAAAACAAAAAATAGAAAATTGTGCCTGTTCTTCATAGACATGCAATTAGGGTAATAAGAACTAATATTTGGTCTTAACTGGTTTGGCTCGCTGGATAGAGCATTGGTTTGTGAACTGAAGGGTCCCAGGTTCCATTCTGGTCAAGGGCATGTACCTTGGTTGCAGGCACATCCCCAGTAGGAGGTGTGCAGGAGGCAGCTGACCAATCTTCCTCTCTCATTGATGCTTCTCACTCTCTATCTCTCTCCCTTCCTCTCTGCAAAAAATCAATAAAATATATTAAAAAAAAAGAACTAATGTTTGTAAACCCCAATTCAGAGGAAGAACTTGGAATATAAATTCAAGGTTTGTTTCTTATTACATAAAATTACCAATATCGGTAATAGGAAAGCTAAATAATTTCAAAGTCTGCAAACCAATCATAGACATTTTGTGCTGGTGATTTAAAATGTAAAGATAGGGGGGAAGGGCAAGGGGAAAAAATGGAGATCTATCTATCATTTGTTGTAATACTTATCTATCATTTGTTGTAATACTTATCTATCATTTGTTGTAATACTTTAAGCAATAAATAAAAAAATAAAATAAAATAAAATGTAAAGATAATTATAAACTATAAATTTAAAATATGGAACAAAATAACAAAATTTCCTGATATCTAAAAATTTACTGAGTACCTGCTATGTATAAGAGAAGGGCTGTCCTCGTGTAATTGTCAGTCTAGTTGGATAAATGAGAATACTGAATTTTTCAAGGGAGTAAAAGTTGTCTGAACAATTAGATTCATCTACTCTAATAAAAGAGTGATATGAAAATTGACCCTCACTCTATCACACCTAAATCACACCCACCAGTCAAGCCATGCCCACCAGCCAATCAGAGCAGCTGTATGCAAATTAACCCAGCCAAGATGGCAGCTGGCAGCCACCTAGCTAGAGCAAACAGGAGGCCAGCAATGGAGAAAACTGCCTGCCTTGGCCGGCTGTGGCCTCCACTCAAGGCAACAAAGTTTCAATTATAGAAGCCATGGAGCTGAAGCAAACAGGAGGCTTCGTTGCCTGCCTAGGCAGGCTGTAGCCTCCACTCAAGGCAACAAAGTTTCAATTATAGAAGATAAATAAACCCCATAAACCTGCTTCCAACCAGCCTTGCTGAGACCTTGGGTCAATGGGAGCTGTGGCCAGCCTGCAAACAGCCCTCAGCCCCTCACCCAGGCTTTCCAGGCACCCCAGTAGGGACCTGAACCCTGAAGGGGATGTGGCCAACCTGCAAACAGCCCTCAGCCCCTCATCCAGGCTGGCCAGGCACCCCAGTAGGGACCTGAACCCTGAAGGGGATGTGACCAGCCTGAAAAATGGCCCTCAGCCTCTCACCCAGGCTGGCCACACCTCCATGGGGTGAGGGTTCCCACTGGGGGGCTTGGCCAGCCTGCAAACAGCCATCAGCCCCTCACCTAGGCTGGCCAGGCACACCAGCAGGTGGACATCCCCCAAGGGGTCTCAGACTGAGAGAGGGCACAGGCTGGGCTGAAGGACACCCCTCTCCCCCAGTGCACAAATTTTTGTGCACCGGACCCCTAGTAAATAAAATAAAAGTCCTTCTGTTAGCTGTCACGAAAAGAAAGATAAAACAATGCCTGTCATAAATTGAATAGGATATAGGTTAAAATTGTCTTCAATTGTTAAATCTTGGAAGTTGTATTTTTGTTTGTTTTTTACCCTTTTCACCTTTTTTTCTTATATTTTTTAAAATATTTTTGTATATACCAGTGACCAGACATTGCATAACTTAATATGTGATCATCCCAATAAATACCACAGCTATCCAGCACCATACCTAGTTATTACAATATTAATTACTATATTCCCTATGCTGTACCTTACATCCTCATAACTATTCTGTAACAACCAATTTGTACTTCTTAATACCTTCACCTTTTTCACCCACCCATCCCCAATACCCCTCCCATCTGGCAACAAACAAAAAGTTCTCTATCTATAATTACCTCCTAGATGTTAGAAACCACTACCCAGAAACATTCAGCTGATAAATTCAGTGATGAGAGATTAACTTCTACTTAACATACCATTTTCAAGAGACATTTTAAATGACTATCTTGCCAACCTTGCTTAGTATTAGGGCAACTGAAAACTTTTCATCAGATAGAGGGAAAAGGAAGAAAAAGATTCTCCTTTTCCACTTACCAAAGTTTGAGATTGCTCTTGACTGACTGTGCACTGAGACACTGTCATAAAGTGCGAATGTTGACAAACAAATGAATATCCACCCATGACAATAAGAAATATTAGAATTTCTTTTTTTATTCAATTGTAATTTTGGCATTCTTGTTTATATGATTCTTGGTAAACTAGTGCAAGATTTACGACTACACGGCTCTTGCAATTAATATGAATTTTTACATTATTCTTGGATGAAATTATTCTCTTAAAATCGAACATTGTAGAACTATTTTGATTTTGAGATTGAAATTTGGCTATAGATAAATTTATGTGAAACTCTAGTTGATACAACTAAGGCTTATTCTTGGCCTTCAAATGCTAAATTTTGAGTAAATGGCAATAACCAGCATAAATTAAATCTTATAACAATTTCCTGGTGAAATACTTCCTTACATGGTATAGTTCAGTTTTGTTATACTGCTTGCTTACATTAATGAAACTCACACCTGCTAGAGAATAATCATCACATTATCTACTGATATTTCTAATTACTCTGCCTACCTTACCCATCCCCTCTCCTCCTTCCTATCTTTAAAGGCTGTGTGTTTAAGCAGCAAAAGGGTTAGGCTAAGAATGATGAGTCACAGATAATGTTCTGTGTTTTTACAACTAAATAGCTCTTGCTTAGATTACCAAGAGAGTTGCGTTGTGATCAATTCATGTATAATCAATTCACTTAATATTTTCTTCCCTGGTATTGGTTAGTTTCTATCTGTTGGAAGCAAGGTGAATATTTGCCTATATTCTGAGCTATTTGGAATTGTTACTAGTAAAGTTTCACAATAATTTGATTTTATTTAACTTGTATGTGTTATAACATTCGAGTTGAAAAACATTTTAATCCTGCTGAAATTTCAGGAGTGACTTTATGATGTGACAGTAACATAAATGAGTACACTTTGAAAAGAAAGGGGGAAAAATGAAACATCTTCATTGTAAAGAGACTCAGTGTACTTTCTTTAAAGTTTCTGATGAGGACTGGCCCCCTCATTTCATTAGAAAGGGGAGTGGGAATCAAAGGGGGTTGACAGTTGGCTGACGTGTATGTCTAGCTACTAAATCATTGCATTCATGCTAAGACCTCCTACGTGTTCCCATTAAATCCCATTCAGCTCATGGGGTAATATATGTACTGTAGCCCATGGCTGGATTATCATGTGTTTTTTTTTTCCTGCTGGTTAAATTCTCACAGATTCACATAGTTCTCTAGGCTTTTTTTTTTTTAAGTTTTTTATTTAATGTGAATAGACCTCAAAACTAAATGTCAAGAGGAAAAAAGAAAGATGTAGAAATATATTTATCATGTGGTGTCATACTATATGTGTATTTATATAAATTATATTTTAAAATATACACTAAACTCATGATCATAGTTGCCTCTAAACAGAATTCAAAGGTAATAGGGCTGAGATTTGTTGCCAACTATTTCAGCTTCATCTATAAAATGTTCTTTTGTTTTTAGAAGTATGAAATCTATTGATTTGGGACAGGAGTAAGTTATTGCAGTGTCCTTTGAATTTCTCTGTGTTCTTTGAAATATAAATGAACAAGCAGTGGTGAAAGAGTAGTGGTTAAGTGTACAGGATCTGGAAAGAGACAGTCTGGCTTTAAATCATCCAGTTACTACATGATCTGGGCAAGTTACTTAACCTTCCAGTGCCTCAGTTTCCAACCCTGTAAAGTGCATTAATAATAAATACCACCTCCCTTATTGGCTTGTTGTGAAAAGTAAGTGAGGTAATACACGAAGAGTGTCTAGAGCAATGCTTGGAGCATAGCAAGTTTAACAATTTATGACTAATAAGTAATTTTTTTTAATGTCTCAAAAGTTTTCTAGAGAATTGCAAGTCTTTTTCAAGGAAGTTTTCTAATGGGCTTATTACTGAATAACTATTGAAGCAATGTGTATATGAAATAATTATAAACATTCTTAATTATTTAACGAAGCTCCAGAAGTAGAACTTCAGTAAAATATTTGCATACTTTATTCAAAGTATTAGAAGGCCTCTTCCTTCCACCTCACTATTCTACTCCTTCTCTACCACCCTCTCAACTGTCCGATCTTTCTTCTTTTTCTAATAGCTTTTTTTTTTTTTTTTTTTTTTTTTTTTTTTTAGTTCTGAATCTACATAGCACAACCCAAATCGTTTTGAACACAAACGCAGCAAGTATGCATTTCTTCTTTTGGCGACAGTAGCCTTAGTATTAACTGAGAGGCAGGCTGGATAATGTGACACCCGCTTTACTTTAGCAGACTTGTTCATATCAGCTCTGAATTTTTCATGACGGCTTCGGTAACCTGTAGCCCGGAGCTGAAGCTCTGGGGGTTTCCACCACAAAGAGGTGGATCAGCTGAGCTCTCACTTCCCATCTGGCACTGGGTGACAGGGACAGTCAGGGGGGCTGCAGGAAACCTGAAGAAGAAGAGAGCTGATGTGGGACACCCATTGTAGCGCATAAAAGGCTAAACATGTGCGCTTGTATGGATGTATCTTTGAGACACTTGTTTATCACTGGCTTCAGAATATCCTTAGCCAATGTGTTTAACGTTAGAGGACAAGAACAGCTGCCGCTCGTGTAAGCAATACCCCCATACACAGTGGCATCCTGATTTGCCAAGGCAGATTCAGGATCTCTCTGAAGTGAGTGTTTTATGCTGCTTGGCATGCCTCTTATTTACCCACACACACAGGCGAACACGTGCAGGCACACACGCAGACACACACGATGGAGATTTGAAGGTCTTTGAAATTGTACACCATTTTAGCCAAGTCCCAAAGGTAACAGAATGATCTCAAAGTTCTCACAAGAGCTGTATTTTAGAAATAAAATTTAAATTAAAAAAAGAACCGAACCTTTTTTGGGAGGGGTGGAATGCTTAAAAATGTGTGAAAAGAAAGAAAGAAAAGAAAGAAAGAAAGAAAGAAAGATCAAATTTGAGAATTTGAACATACACATTTCCTCAGTCTTAGAGTTCTATCATTTTTTTACTGATAGATACAGTTCCCTCTTATTTGTAGGAAGTTGGATCACTGCACACTTGATATTACTTTTAAAAACTGTAACAATTGAGATTTGCTCTAGACACACCCATTCTTAGAATGCAGAGTATTTACAAGCACGCCAGGAAGAAAGCATGCTTAATTGCAGTGTTCTCTAGTCACGCCCTTTGTATCTGTTCTATCAAGAAAGAAGTTAAGGAAATAATGTTGTTTGTGCTTGAAAAACATAATTTTGTAGAGTTATAATACTCCAGCCCTGAATGAGAAACCACGAAAACAGTACATATGTGCATTGCTACTATGATTTTAAAAATACTTCATCAACAGAAAACTTTTTGAACTAATTCTTGTTTTCATTTTCTCTTCATCTGTCTCACTATTTTTAGTCTGCCACTTCAATATTTCTCTACCTTTAAGATGCATTTTATTTTTGCTTTTTTGCTGTGTGAGGGATGTCATTTTTAAAAGCTCATTAACATTTACTAATATTCTCACTTTTTAAAAGATCTAACTGAAGGTTGACTTCAACAAAAACATTGTATTAAAATAGTGTAAAAGGTGTACATGTACAGAAAAATCATAGTAATCAGTTTTACAGATTTATTACAACAAAACAGTTAAGATAGTAAGCAATTAATTTAAACTACACTCTTGGACTCAATGCACTTTGATGATATTCTCCATCTATAGAGAGACTCGGATGAAACTATATAAGAGTTAATCCCCTGTTTCTTTGTACAGCTCATTATATTCTTATAAAAGGATTATGATTGATAATTCAATAAATTGACGAGGTTTTCACTCTGATTTTTAAATTATTTTACCACAAAAAATGTTTTAAGAAAAGGTTTAATTGTTAAAACCAGCCTATGTCTTATATAGCAAATGGAGAATTGATAACTATAATTTTAACCCTACATGTTTGTTTATCTTTTCTAAATAACAAATTACTTCCAAATTTATTTGCTTAAAATAGGCAATTTATTTTGCTCATGATTTATCTGGGTCAGAAATTCCAGTAGGATTTGTCTGGTCCATTCTTACTTGGGGTCCCTCAAGTGGCCGCAATCACTTGAGCCCCAGACATAAGTGGGGCTGCAGTCATCAAGGGTCACCTGGGGTTGACATCTAAGGTGACTCACTCTCATGGCTGGCGCTGGCTGTTGGCTGTCAGCTGGGATCTCAGTTGCACTGTCAACCAGAATTCCTACCCAAGGTCTTTTGAGCATGGCCTTGGCTTCCTCAAAGCAAGATCTAAGGAGAGTTGGACTTCTTATGTGGCAACTCCTGGTCCTAAACACAAGCGTTCTAGTGACAAAGATAAAAGCTGCAGGGAATTCACACAATGCCTCTTTGGCTCCCATGTTCAAAGGGGGGGGGGAGAACGTAAAAAATTTGTGGACATATGTTAAAACTACCATACTACCCTCTAAATGGTTGGATAGTAGTACACCAACCATTTGAGAAATAACATGGAAATCGTAGGTCTTCACCATGGACTCTCACGATGGAATATCATTTTAGTCCATGTAGAGCTCAAATCACCTCAGGTACCATGTAGTAGCTGTGACAAATTACATTTTATTATCATTTAAAATATTATGGGGCCATAATATTTCTGATTCCATCTGCTCTTTCAGAATTTTACCACTTCCCCCATCAAGAGGTAGGATCTCTTTCTCCTTGTCTTGAAATCAGACAGGCCTTTCCATGGCCTTGACATGCAGCAATAGTAACACTTCATGATTTCCAAGGCTGGTTCACAAAAGGTGATATGGTTTCTACCTGAGCTTCGCTCTAGGGAATGCTCACCCTGGAAACCCAGTCACCATATGGTAAGGAAGTCCAAATTATCTGTGGAAGCATGTCAAGGTATCCTAATTGAAGTCTCAGCCCATAGGTAAAGTCAACTATGAGTTTTCAGATGACTCCAGCCCCTTTGAGCTATTCTAGATGATGCTGAGTCTAGCAGAGATAAGCTATCACTGCCAAGCCTTTCCCCAGTTGAGATTTATGAGCAAATTAATGTTTTGGGAGTGATAGTTATACAGCAATAGGTAACCAAAATAAGTAACTGACCTCTAACCTGCTAGGTAACATCACATTAGAACAACAAAATATTTAATTTACATATTAATCTTTGTTTGCTCTCAAGAACAAGGTAGGAAATGCATTTCAAGAATTTCTTGGATGCCCTAACCGGATTGGCTCAATGGATAGAGCATCGGACTATGGACTGAAAGGTCCCACGTTTGACTCCGGTCAAGGGCATGTACCTTGGTTGTGGGCACATCCCCAGTAGGGGGTGCGCAGGAGGCAGCTGATCAATGTTTCTCTCTTATCGATGTTTCTAACTCTCTATCCCTCTCCCTTCTTCTCTGCAAAAAATCAATAAAATATATTTTAAAAAGAGAGAGAGAGAGAAGAATTTCTTGGAGTCAATAGAAATAAAAGCAAAATGGAATGGTTATGAATTGATAGATTCTCCAAGCTAGTTTTCAATTACTGAAAAAGTGTAGTGTGGTGCATTTAGTCGTTTTGAAGCTCTATAATACCAACAAGAGCTTTTTAAGAGCAGATTAATCAGAAACATGATGCTTCATACTTGGTTAACCTTAAAGTTCTCTTCTTTGAGGAAATGAGTGTACAAGATGTAGCTGCAGGTAATCAGTCCATTCATTCATTCAGTAAATATTTGATTTTTTGTAATGTTCCAGACATTATTCTATGTGCAGAAACACAGCAGTGAACAAAACAGACATTAGCCTCCTCATGGAGTTTATATTCTGAGAAATAAGTATGGGATAAACAGATAATAAACAAAGACATAAAAATATGTAAAATTCCAGTTGGTGATAAATGAAGGAAAATTCCAGCAAAGGAAGATAGCAAGCATGGGGGTAGGTGTAAGGAGATAATCACGTAGAGGATGAGCAGGGAAAACCTCACTTCGATGATGATATTTCTCACAAAAATTTGCAAAAAATGAGAGAGCAAGCAAAGAAGTTATCTAGGAAACGAATATTCCAAGCAGAGGGAACAGAAAGTGCAGGGGCCACAAAGCAACAGCCTGTGGTATAGTCTAGTAAAAGCAAGAAAGCCAGGTGTTGAATCTTAAGCAAAGGAGAGTATAGTATGAAATAAAGCAAGTAGAGGACTATCTAGAGCCTTCCAAGCAATTATAAAAATTTATTCTGCATGAGAAGTGAATTTGGGGGGAAGGTTTGAGTAAAAGAATGACATGGTATTTAAAAATATTTAAATATTTAAAAATATTTTTAAAATATTTTAAAAGATTTAAAAATTTTTTTCCAGCTACTAAAATGAGATTATGCAATAAGGTAAAAAAATGGAATAATGAGGTGAATGAAATAGTTGCTTGGACAAAAATAATAATGAGAGCGATAAGAAGTGATTGAATCAGGATATATTTTGATGGTAGCAAACTAATAGATTTGTTGCTGGAGTGCATTGGAGTCAGGAATAACTCCAGATATTTAAAGTGAGCTGCTAGAAGAATAAAGGTGCATTCAATCAGATGGTAAATACTATCAGAGAAGATGCTTTGGTGGGGAGATCACAGATTCTTTGGACATGTTAAGTTTGAGATGTCTACTGGGCATCCAGTTAAATGATAATTACCTGTCTGGAGATTAGTACAAACATGGAATTATCAATTTGGAGATTTCTGTGTTTTTTAAATATATATATTTTTTATTGATTTCAAAGAGGAAGGGAAAAGAAGAGAGGTAGAAACATCAATGATGAGAAGAATCATTGCTTGGTTGCCTCCTGGCATATCCCCTACTGGGGATGGAGCCCTCAGCAACCCTAGGTATGTACCCTGACTGGGAATTGAACCATGACCTCCTGGGTCATAGGTCAACACTCAACTACTGAGCCACACCAACCAGGCTGGAGATTTCTATGTTTAGATGATTCATCAGACTGGAAAAGTTCATCAAAGAGACTTCTGCTCTTTATGGGAACTAAAGTAAACAGTCATAAAGAGCAGACAGACACTAATCCTGATCCATTATTTCACAGATTAGATATTCTTGGAAACAGAATTCCTTATCCCCAAGAAGAATTAGAAGATAATAAAACTATTAGTATTGATATATTCTTTGAATTGATAGCTCTACAATTCCTATGTACAAAACGGCATCTATACCTAGTATTTTCTCTGCCTAAATATATTCACAATTTAGGCTTGTGGGAACAATAAATTGTTGTTGATGCAATCCAGTTACTTAAAGAAAATCTTGCTTGAATAGAGTTTGTTTCTCTGTGTAACTAATAAAGCATTCCCCTTCTTAAGTGTTGTTACCTACCACAAATAACATGGCTGACAGAAAGAAAGAAAAAGCAAAAATTGCAAGTTACTAAAGTGAGTATTTGCTTGTTTGCATATACTTAAAAACATCACATTTCAATTGGCAATGCCACCAGTTTGAGCTGATGCTTAGATCACCTTCAACTTGCACACAGTGCAAATGTTGCCAGCTGAGCCAAATTTCTTTTCCAGGTTCAATAGTCCAAATTAAACAGTGCAGATTACCTACTATAAGTTACCCAAGTGCCTAGCCTACAGAAAATACAAGATTTAAGGTCCCTTTATGGTACAATTTCTGCATAGGAGTTCTACATCAGCCAATATTTACAGAAGGGACTACTAAAGAAGTTAAAGAGCTGAGAATTGCCAAAGAGATCAATCTCTTGACTGCTTTCCAACCGATGAAAAAAGTGCAAGTAAAAGGATGGTATCCTGAAACTCTGTGGAGCTAAAACACGATAATTTTCCAGAGAACCTTTATTGCTAATATACAGTCTCCTGGTTTTTCCATTGTGTTTGCAAAGTTCTTCAGAATATGAGCTGCTAGACCTCAGGACTGGGGGGAGGGGAGAAGTGCACATGGACAAGTCAAGGTCATCATTAACATTTAACACGGTGAGAGAGAGAGTGAGATTCACCTATTCACCCTTCCCTCTTCATTTAGCCCTCGTGGAGCTCAAGAGGGCAATGAATTAAATTTATTCCAGACGACCTGGGGTTTTAGCTACTGTGAGTGACAGACTGGTGTTGGAAGGAGCTATGAAAGAGTATGCCAATCTGAGCCTGCACTCCATTAACACAAGGAAAATAAATTAAAGTTAAATACACATACATTTAAAGCCTGCAAGTTCATGGTAGTGTGACTCAAAAAGTTTGATATAAATTTGTATGTCCTTGTCTGAAAGTTTCAAACCTGTGAACTTGCAAAAGTATTTGACATTTTGATGTAGCAAGTTCATAAGGCATATTTTGGGGAAAAGTGGATATGCAACTCTTTCTTTGTTCATGCATAAAGCACCAAGCTATGTTACAATTCTATTTAATTATGGCATGTCTTTGCACAAAAGATGCCACAGCATTATAATAAAAGCCACCAGATGTCACTGTTACAGATTATATTCAAGTACATGGTAATCTAAAAGGTATGTTAACTTTTCATTACTTAGTTTGAAGAAATTCTGGTTTATAATTTTATCATCAAGAAAATATTGCAATTGCGATTTCTTAACTTGCAGGGATTTTTTTCCTGTGGGTCTTTAACTCCTCTTTAATTCTTTTTTGATTATTTTTACAACGGCTCTAAACATAATTAGGGGATAAGAAATTTTTCCCACCAGGAAGTTTAGTATACATGAGTTGCTGTCAGAAGTTTTCCTTTGAAAAACTTCATGTACAAATAAGACAACTTCTTAACCTTCTCAGAAAAGTTTAAAGGCAGATTGGTGTGAAAGTTGACCAATAATTCCCTAATCCTCTGGTTCTTTTACTTCAGCAGCATCAACTGTTTGGTAAATGGCTGTGGTGGAGAAGAAGATTAGTGAAGCATGCAAATGAGTAGAGATTCCACACCCACAGCACTCACTGTTACACAGGGGAGATCAAAGATGAATTGATATAATTAGAGCAAATTTATGTGTATTCTATATAGGTACGTGTCCCTTTTAACAGGAGCCTCCTGTAGAAAACATTTCTCCCTATTTAGCCTAAGTGACACAAAGGATTTAATAATGAGAATTTCTGAGGCAAATTTTGAAGTATACTAGAGTTTGGGATATCTGGCAATACCTTGCAAGAGACAATTTTATATCATTTACAAACAGAGGTTTATTTAATGAGGTGATTGTGACATGTGCTGAACCCAGGTTAACTGATTAAAATAAGGACATCACAGGACATCAGATGCAGTACCATTTGAAGGAACTGGTTTGCTTGCTTGTTTTTTTTTGTTTTGTTTTGTTTTGTTTTGTTTTGTTTTGTTTTGTTTTAGGAAGGGCCATGTAGGTAGGTGAAAAGGAATTGCATGACTTTATAGGTACTAGTTAAACCCCACTAAACTTATGTTGGTATGTTGCCATAGAGCATTAAAACCTATTTAGAAAAGGAAAGGAAAAATTAGGAAAGTATCGAGCAGTAAAAAATGTCCCCATCTCTCATAGGAACAAGTAGTAACAGCCACAGAACCTGTCTGTGGGCTTATGCCATTGTGGAATGTTGTTCAGCATATGGAGAGCTCAGCCCTTTCGTTGTCAGCCCAGGGCAAGGGATGAATTATCCAGGTAAAATCAAGTTTATTCTCCAGTAGATGCAAAATATTTTCCCCAGGAGATGTCTAATAGTCTAAGTAAAAGGCTGTTATGCAAAGAACTGAGAAACTAGATTGACATTGTTAAGTATAATTTTTTTGTAAATTTTAATGGCAGTAAAAACAAAAACAGGGGCAGGTTGACTTATGGTTTTCTTAGAAACATTACCATGAGGGATGTCAGTAAAATCTCCCTTTCTAGGCTTCTTTATTCGAGCACAAAAAGGCAGGAAAGAGAGGAAAGAAGCTACCCGTCAGAGCTTTCCATGTTTTGCTTCTCTATGAAGTCTTTTAGTTCCATGATGGTTATGCTTAAATTTCCCAAACTGCGATAAAAACTTCAGTAATCAGGAACTGCACCAGATTCAAACTATTGCCCTATTTGAAAAGACAAAGTTATTCCAATGTCCTTGGGCTTCTGATTTTTCATTGGGGTATGAAGGGGGAAGGAGAGAAGCACTGTTCCATCTATCCGATAAAGGACAAATGTCCCTAACCTGCACTTGCATGTCTCATCGTCCTGTTGGTTGTTGCTGTTGTTTTGTTGAGGATCTAGTCTTAGTGCTACTGAGTGTGACCAATTAGAGAAACTTGTCAAGACAGAACACCTTACAATGCTAAGAAAGTAAGCTGAACTGCTTCCCAGATTAACATCTGCTCTGGTCCTAGAATATAAGGCTGCATGCAGAGAGTAAAGGTGATCAAGTAACGTTGCTGCTTTATAGTCAACTCCTTCCCCACTTTAGGAAATAGTGGAGATGGGCCCGGCTGGCATAGTTCAGCGGTAGAGCACTGATCTATGAACTAGGAGGACATGGTTTCATCCCCAGTCAGGGCACATGCCCAGGTTGCAGGCTGAATCCTTAGTGTGGGACATGAAGGAGGCAGCCAGTTCATGATTCTTTCATCATTGATGTTTCTATCTCTCTCTCCCTCTCCCTTCCTCTCTGAAATCAATAAAAATATACTTTAAAAATAAAATAAAAAAGAAATAGTGAAGATGGGGCTTCAAATTCTAGTTGCTTCCTTTCTTGGTACAAAGTCAAATGTATACCTAATCATTAAATCGTACTTGTTTTATTACGTTTTCTCAGCTGTCTTCGCATTTCCCTATTGGTATCTAAGTCATCATACCAGTGTTGATCATCTCAGGGGCCATCAAATAGAGAGCTCTTTTCCACACCCTGTTTAGCTCCTTTAAACTCACATCCGCCTTAGAGTTATAAATATGTATGTCATGAACAGGGAAGAATATAGAAAAGGGAAGATCTTTAAAAGATTTCATCCAGAGATGAGGATGAATATTGAGAATATTTTTCTGTACATATTTTCATTGCTACAAATTGTCTTAGTTCTATTGGTAGAATCCAGGTTTTCCCCCACACAATTCCATTTGTAATGAAATTTCAACAAGTACAAGATTTTTAAGAATTATTTATTGCAAATTGTCATCCTTTTATTTATTGCCCCAAATCCCACGATTACATCACAAATGTCCTGAATTATTTTACTGGTAAAAGTACCTTGCCAAAGCTCTTCATTGTAATTTTGTAGTTTCTTGGTTTTGGTAATGCACTTTGTTCATTTTGTGAACCAGTTCTTGTTCATAAGTACTGTCAGTAGCTACGGGTGGCTGGTTTTCTTACCCAGCTGTCTGTTAATAATCTCTGAATTTTGCTTCTAGGGTTGGTTTTATTTATTTTAATTTTTTATTATTATTGTTGAAAGTATGACAGATGCCCACCTGCCCACTCCCGGTCCCCCACCCCCCATCAGCTTCCTCCACTAATCTCTTGCCTCCCTGCACCACAGGACTTCACTGCACTAATGTCTGTGTCCATGGGTTATGTGTATGCTCATAAGCTCTTTAATGGTCTAGAACTTCTAAAGAGAAGGTTTATTGCATAGCAGTTTATTGCCACCTAGGCTGTGGAATTTGTGGCACTGGTTTGGTGGGGGTAGCTCATGGAGTTGGCAGGTGAGGAGAAACTAATCGTCCACTCTCAGATCACTCCCTGGATTAATCTTAGGAAAATGAGAAAGGCCGAGTCCACACTTTTCAGGGAGCCATCTATTTGTAAATTTACCAGATGAGTAAAAAATCATTAGGCAAGAAAGGAAAGGTCAAAGATCAATATACAGAAAATTACTCTAAATTCTAAATTGTTGTAATAAATGTAAAACAATTATGAACTTCCTAAGAAAAGAAAACCCTGCATTTGTGATGGAGAAGGAGCAGCTTGATCTCAAATCCTGACTTTTGTCCCTTGATTTTACCTGCCTCATTTATGATGGCCACTATTAAGGAAAGCGGCTTACTGAGCCTCGTTAATCTTTTAAAGACTGGATCCAAACACAAAATTACTCAAGGCCAGAAAATGCTTTAAAGTGAAATAAAATGGCATGATACAAGGCAATCCTTAAAACATGTTACCCCAAACCTGTTTTGAGGTCTCTTGAGCTGTGCTAATACAGTAGCCATTAGCCACAAGATACTATTTGAAATATGCATAGTCCAAAGAGATGTGCTAAAAGTGTAAAATGTGCACTGGATTTCAAAGTTCTAACACACAAAAAGAATGTAAAACACCTCATTAATAATAATTAATTATATATTTAAACTACATTTTTGAACATATTAGGTTAAGTTAAATAAAATAAACAAAATTATTTTCATTTGTTTATTTTCTATTTTATAATGGCTACCAGAAGATTTTAATTCTAAGTATGATTTGTATTATGTTTATATTGGACAGTACTCTAACAAAATGCTCTAGTAATGTTCCTGTCTTGTCCCTAGCCCACCATCATTGTAGAAGTTTGAAGAATATATTGGCTTGGCTTGGAGATTTTGGATTTAAGCAAATCTTACTGTATATCTTATTTCTGAGTAACTTTGGAAATATTATTTAAACTCTCTATCTGAATTTCCCCAGCTACAAAACAGAGATAATAAAATAGAGCCCACCTGCATCTTATGGCTACTGTGAGATTAAATAAAACTATAAATTTCTTATTGGCCTTACACATAAAAAATCATTCAGTTATGACTAATGTTATTTATGCTCTTAATTCCTGTTACCAAGGAACTCCCTTTAGCCTTAGATTCATTCAAATCTAGGTTTAAGAGAATAAACTCTCAAGAACACTAAATATTATTCTCTCACCCGTCTAAATAGATTATACCTTAGTTTTCCTGGATGACTGACCCCAGAATGACCCATTTTCAAAAGGGTCCAGGCCTAACCTTAAGGATGTAATTGTCTTACAGACTACAGTTGAGCAATCAATATTCATATTAGAAACATATACCTATGGGTATTGGAATGTAGATGTAGTTGATTGTGAGGTAAACCAGCAAAATAAACACCTGAAGTTGAAGAAGGAATTTCACACAAAATGCCATCAACTAGGGTGACTTGAATATTTTATTGAAAAAGCTGTCTTTATAAATTGTTTCATAGAATTGGCTGATATCACCCAGTATTGAAAATCAACAGAAAGAAAATATTATTTTACTCTTATAAAAACAAAACAAAGCAAAACCCCAGTGGTTCTGCATTAGGAACTTTCTGCAGTTTTGTTTGCTAACCCTCAGACAAGCATAAACTAAGAGAGAATTGAGCTCATCAGAACTGAAATAATCAAGAAGAGGAGAATGCCTCTGAATAATGCGAGAAAGAGAAAAGCCCGAGTATGGAACGCAACACTTGTGCGTTTGATAATTAAAGATCAGCAGGTAGGTTTGAGTATGCCAGAGGGCATCATTTTATCTACTAACGTCCTTAATTCTGAAATTACATGCAACCCTAGAATTTGAAAAAAGCAATTTGAAAAAAGCAATAGTAAATATTAAATGAGGTACTGCTTTACTTGAGACATTCCTCCAAGGGATAATACAGAAAATAAAGTTTGGAAGTGGATTCATCTGATGCTATAATAGGTTGCCTTTTAAAAGGAGAGATGCTTTGGAAATTGTCTCGAGGGCTGCTATACCCTGTCTCCTAAAAACACTTTTGTGTCATTAGTAGTGTTGCACAGGCTAATATCTTGAATATTGACAGAAACTTCCTGGGTAGGCACAGCAGAAGAGACAGAAAGCAGGCATTTGGACCTTAAAAGGGACTTTAGACAGGGAGTTGTTTGGCTGCAGGAATGAAGAAGAAACACAGTTCAGCCACAGACTGGCTAAGAGAGAAATGTGGCAAAGGCTGGAGGCAGGGGTGCTCAGCAGCTGTATATCCAGGAGAAGGGTATTCAGAATCCAAGTCAGAGCCAGTGGTGATTGGATAGAGGCACCATAACAGCTTGCCCAGCGGTCAGGCACTGGCTTCCAGTTTCCAGGTAGTATGGCAGAGGAATAAGGCAGAGCCTCCGTCCTAAATGCACTGTGGTTCCCAACTGGGAGCCATTTTGCCCTCGAGGGATATGTGTTAAAATGTGGAGACTTTTTTTCTTTTTACTGTCACTGTTCAGAGTGAGCAAGTGCAAATTGGCATCTAGTGGGTAGATGTCCTACAACACACTTAGCCCCACAAAAAATGGTTATCTGGCCCCAAATATCAATAGGAGTGCTATTTAGAAACGCTGCTCTACGCTGATTTCCAAGGCAAAAGTTGGACAGAGAACAGAAACACTAAAGTCCAAACTGGATTGTAAGGTGGGAAGCAGGTATCGGCACAAATCAATTAAAAAGAGATCAAGAGAGGCCTCACAACAGTTATGAATTGGTCCCATGCTCTCAAGTAATGGGCCAGCACTCCTAGGAGACAGAGTGGAAGAAGGGAAAAGCAAACCTGCATTTAATTCAAAACAAGTTTTGTATTCCTCACTTGCTTGTTTGTAAAATGGATGTAACAATTCCAGATCGTGGGGCTATTGTGAAGACCACAAGAGGCAATATATCTAAAATGCCTAGCTCAGCCCTAACTGGTTTGGCTCAGTGGATAGAGTGTAGGCCTGCAGACTGAAGG
>PVJC01014169.1:0-36852 GCA_004026665.1 Murina feae | reverse complement strand
TACACTGTAATTGATACACTGTTCCTTTAAGGCGGCCTTCTAACTATTAACGAAGCCTCTGCTTCACCTCGCAGCGTCTATAATGAAACAATTGTTACTTTTACGGGTTAGGCCGGAGCTGCTCTCTCCTTCAGCTCCGGAGGATTCTATGATTGTTACAATGTTTCAAAAAGCTGTGTTTCACTAGAGGCAGTTTAATCGAAGCTGAGCTGAAGGGCTCAGCTTCACTTTCGCTGCTGCCGCAATGGAAAGGGCTGTTTACTCAGGTCCGTGAGTGGTGGCCGCCATGTTGGCTGGGCTAATTTGCATACAGCCACTCTGATTGGCTGGTGGGCGTGGCTTACCCTGTCTCGGAGAAACGGTTAATTTTAATATTTCGCTTTTATTAGTTTAGATATACATATATATATATATATATATATCTATACTTGAGGCCCGGTGCACAAAATTCATGCACGGAGTGGGGGTGGTGGGTGGTGGTGGTGTCCCATAGACCAACCTGCACCCTTTCCAATGAGGGACCCTTTGAGGGATGATCCCAACAGTGGGATCAGGCCTAAACGGGCAGTCGACGTCCCTTTCATAATCCAGGACTGCTGGCTCCTGACCTCTCAAATGCCGGTTGCCCCTAACCACTCCCCTGGCAGCCTGATAAACGCCAAACTGGTCCTGTGCTGGCCTGATTGACCCTAACTGCCTTCCCCATACCAGGATGGCACCCCCAACTGTTCTCCCCTGCAGGCCTGAGTCCCCCCCAACTGCCCTCCCCAGCAGGCCTGGGTCCATCCCAACTGCCCTCACCTACAGGCCTGGATCCCCACCAACAGCCCTCCTCTGCCAGTCTGGTTCTCCCAACTGCCCTCCCCTGCAGTCCTGGGTCCCTCACAACTGCTTTCCTCTGCAGGCCTGGGTCCCCCCCAACACACACAGCTGCCCTCCCCAGCAGGCCTGGGTCCATTCCAACTGCCCTCATCTATAAGCCTGGGTACCCCCCAACTGGCCTCCCCTGCAGGCCTGGGTCCCTCACAACTGTCCTCCCCACTAGGCCGGGTCCCTGGTGCCTCCTTCCCAAACGGGAGCAGCACCAGCTAAGTGGCAGGGAGTGGGGGGCCTTTCCACCCCGCAGGCCAAGTCCCCTCGTGCACCTCCTTCCCCAGTGGCTCTGATCCCCAGCGGCTCTTAGCCTAAATGGAGCCGCTGGGGTGCCTGGCCTTCCTGCCCTGCAAGCCAAGTGCCCGCGCCTCCTTCCCCAGTGGCTCTGAGCTCAGTGGCTCTGAACCGAAATGGAGCTCAGAGCTGCTGGGGTGTGGGACCTTTCCGCCCCGCAGGCCAAGTCCTCCGTGCCTCCTTCCCCAGCGGCTCTGAGCCAAAGCAGAGCTCACAGTGCTGGGGTGTGGGGCCTTTCCACCCCATAGGCTGGGTCCCTCCACGCCTGGACCCTGCAAGGCATCAGCCACCACCTGCCCAGCCCACTCTGCTGCCCTATAGTTCCCATAACTCACCCACTGCTCTCTCCGTGGCTCCTGGCCGCCATCTTGCCTGGGCTAATTTGCATACAGCCGCTCTGATTGGCTGGTGGGCATGGCTTACCCTGTCTCGGAGAAACAGTTAATTTTACTATTTCACTTTTATTAGTATATATATATATATATATATATATATATATATATATAGAGAGAGAGAGAGAGAGAGAGAGAGAGAGAGAGAGAGAGAGAGAGAGAGACATTAAGGATTGTAGGCTCTGGAACATTGCTACACAAATTGTGATTTGTGGGCCAGCAGGATCAGCATCACCAGAAAGCTTGTTAGAAATGCAGCATCCCAGGTTTCAGCCCAAACCCACTAAATCAGAATTTGCATTTTATCAAGACCCCACAAGTGACTATATGCCTG
Source organism: Murina feae (assembly GCA_004026665.1). Taxonomy (NCBI): domain Eukaryota; kingdom Metazoa; phylum Chordata; class Mammalia; order Chiroptera; family Vespertilionidae; genus Murina; species Murina feae. Next base: position 34,959 of record PVJC01014169.1, on the reverse strand, counting down.
GTAAAGTTTGAGAAGGACTGGTCTAAAATATCTGGTGTGTACAAAGATGTGCTTCCCACCCAAGCTACTTACAACTTACATTTTAGAAAAAAATTACCCCATTTATAAACTATAGTAGATTAACACCATAACAATAATAGTATCAATGCAAAAGGAGGATAGCACTGAAGTAAAATAAAAATGCTAAAGAATAAAATATTATAATATTTCAAGGAGTTCTTCTTAGGCAGAGATCACAGAGCCCTCAATAAAGGTACTATTTGTAAAAGGCTGGTGGTGAACTCACTGCCTAGCAACCCTACATTTAAGTCATAATGAAAATAAACCTCAGCAAAACCCATTCAGTTGGCTACCTATCATAACTCAAAGAGAAGGTTTCTATAGCAGACAAAGAGGCAGGATCTGGAGGTAAATGGCTTGGAATCTAATCTCAGCTCAATCACCAACAAGCTCGATGATCTGATGACAGTGGAAGGATACATGGCTTAAACCTCAGTTCCTCTTTGGAAAAATGGGTCAATAAAAGTACCTAATTTACAGAGTTGTGACTAGCCTAAGATAAAACAATCCCTTCAAAGTACTTAGCGGAACATCTGACACAAATAAGTACTCAGTGAAAATAGTAATTATATGATCATTCTTGAAATGCATAAGCAGTCGGCTTATTTTTGAATAAGCCGACTGCTTATGTATTGACTAGAGGCTCAGTGCACAAAATTCGTGCATGGGAGGGGGGTGTCCCCCAGCCCAGCCTGAACCCTCTCCAGTCTGGAACCTCTTGGGGGATGTCTGACTGCCAATTTAGGCCTAATCCCAGTTTAGGCCCAATCACAATCCAGGGCTGCTGGCTCCTAACTGCTTCCCTGCCAACCTGATTGCCCCCAGCTGCCCACCCCTGCAGGCCTGGTCTCCCCCAACTACCCTTCCCTGCTGGCCTGGTCTCCCCCAACTTCCCTCCCCTACAGGTCTGGTTGCCCCCAATTGCCCTTCCCTGCTGGCCTGATCTCCCACAACTGCCCTCCCCTGCTGGCCTGTTCACCCACAACTGCCCTCCCCTGCCAGCCATCTTGTGATGGCCACCTTCTGGCGGCCACTTTGTGGTGGCCATTTGTGGTGGCCATATTGTGGCAGCCATTTTGTGATGATGTCACACAAAGCCACCTGGGTTTTTATCAGATAGGATAGACTTGATTGGTGGCCTGAATTGACCCATCCATATTTCCACCTCCCTACCCCAAAATGTGTTTGCTTGTCTTCAGATCAGAGCCTATAACTAAGGTACAGTTACATAAAATCCTTAATCTTATATAAAAAATGTGTGTAAAAGCATCTGGGCACATTTATTCTAAAATGTTTAGCATTTATCAGTTTTAAAGGAAATGTTGGCCTCAAAAAAGTTATTAGTCACTGTTCTAAGTAAGGTAGGGGTGGCATGGTCGAGAGTATGTAGCAGCACAGACTTGAATTCTCATTCTGACTTCACTAGTTGTGTGATTTCTCTAAAGGTGTCTTCTCATTTTTAAAGTGGGGATAACAACACTACCTTAATAACATGTCCTGGGAGGAATTGTGTAACCATCAAATAAGATGCTGTATGAAATGGTTCTCTATAATTGTAAAGAGTTCTAGATGTTAACAACAGCTGTTTTTATTAGTGACTTCTCAATTGTCTTCTCCCACTGTAGAACACACCTGCTCTTTCCAAACAACATTCAATTTTCTCAGGAAATATCCCCCTTGAGAACTACAAGTGTGGCAAGCAGTCCAGAAGGCCTCAGTGCCCATCACTTGTGCCCCTGTAATGTTTACAAAGATGTAGATGTTTGAGTGTAGCAAGACGAACACAGCTGCGGGAGGATTGGTTGCAAAGCAGTAACAGGCGATGGTGGCAGCTTCTGGCTTGGCAGCTATGGGTTGCTGTACTTTGATCTCTAGACAGATGTCTGAGGTAGACATGTCTAGATGTCTTCCAGCCAGCACTACTTCCTCTTCAGCAACATATTTCCAGGCAGCCTTGCTGTGACATTTCCATTTATCAACAGCAAAAGAGAGTGGATGCAGGATTCAGAAGTCAAAAGATTCTGCTTCTTTAATTAAAAGAGGTCAAAACAAAGAAGTATAAAGAGAAGAGGAAAAAAACAGTCTCCATGAGTAGATCAGGACATAAGCCTGACTTTGAACCTACACATTTCCACACTGTAATCGAGTGGATTGTCAGGAAGCCATGTGTATATAGCTGAGATGCAAGTGAAAATGAGACTGTGATGGGTGTGATAACAGTTCTATATCCATAACACTTTCATCTCATAGTACACTTGTGCATCAAATGCATTTGCCAGCAGCTTTCTTGCCTTTCAAGCTGGAATCTAGCTGGAACTCTGAAAAAAGGGAAGTATTCGGAATTTGAATTTTCATATACACCGGTAGGACAGAGCAGGATAGCCCTGTGCTGAGGGCACGAAGATGTGTTAGCAGTCTTCATCGTGTGCTTGAACAATTTGGTCAATCAACTAGTCTTTCTCAGCTTTCATTTCTTATGAATTTAAAAATAAAAGCAGAAAGACAGGTTCTGTCTTCCTCTTATCGCTTTCAAGTCAGAAACAAGGATTGAATCGGTTCCTGAAGAAGTGACACAGGGAAGCTATTTAAGACTTCAAATCCTTGATGATGGAGGACAATGGGGTGATGCTGGGCATTTCCTGTCTCTGTTAAGAATTGAATCATTGCACGTGTTAGCCCATGCCCATATTAACTGATTTCCTGCGTCCTTATATTTGTTCATATTTTCTTCTCTTTGAGCTTACTGCTTGAGCGGTGCCAGTAATAAGGGGAAACATATTTGTCTCTCATAACTGTCAAAGATGACATAGAGAAGCAAAATGAGTGTGGGAGGTGCTGTGTTCTTTCCAATTAATGAAGGTTTTCAAGTATTTGATTAAAGAAAACAAGTAGACTTTCAAAGGCTTGGAATCTATTGCCCTTTTCAATGTTTACCTTTAAGAAAAAAAAGATAAAATTGTGTGTAAAGGAAATACTGTGTGTGCAATTCAGTAGAAATGATAGTGACAGCTAGAAATAAAATATGAAAAAATATTAAACCATCCAGGTAGCAGAAGGCAATGCATAGTTGAAGGTGCCTTATTATATTATACCTTCTCATTCCAAATAACTACTGTTATGTAATATGAATCATTGATGTTTAATAATAGAAATATCCACAGTGAGATGCCAAATCACTAAGAAAGATTTGCACTTTGAAAAAAAGAAATCTCTTAATGTACATGCCACATAAATAAATGCTCAGGACTTGTGCTCTGAAAGGAATCCTGCAGTGGGGAAATATTAAGAAAAGCAGTTCTGAGCAAAAGAAGAGGAGGGGGGTGCAAAGCTAGTTATAAGTCTGGCTCTTTCCCGTTGAAGTAAGTGACACTATGAAAGTATGTCTAGGCCTCTCTCTGCATGTGAATACCACCACACACTGACACCCTTTCTGGTTGCCTAGTAGCAGCTGGCAGAATTCAATGTGTTATGTCCATCCATCAAAAATACCTACTGAAATGTCTGAAAAGAAGAGAGCTCTGAATCACACATCTTAAGAAAAATGTTTTTAAAAACTAGTCTTTATGCCTCAAAGACAAAAAGCAAAACATAAAAGGAATATTATCTCTACAAGGTAACTTAGCAACAAATAGAAGGTATTAATATCACAAAGTGCAATGTATTAATTAATAGTGTAAAGTCAAGAAGTAAAGGGGTGCCCAATGATAGTGTTCAATAAGTACTATGATAAGAGAGAATATACTTATGATGAGGACATGGATTCAACTATTTACACCGTTTTGAAAAAGGGAAGTTTATAGCAACAAGGAATTGATGGAAAAGATGTATGAGAATTTACAGGTGAATGGAATGTGTTGTTCAAAGACACCATATCAGAATGTAATCAGCCACAAATAACAACAAAAAATGTGATAGACAGCAATGGGAATTTCTTTGTCTCAATAACAAAAAGTGTGGAGCTAAGTAGCTACTGGTATTAGTTCTACAGTTCAAAAGAAAAGAGCTGAATTTTTTTGTGATTTTATTGGGCCTTCCTCTTGATGACAAAATGGCTGCTGTAGCACCAGTTACCATAACTTCATTCCAGTCACACACACACACACACACACACACACACACACAGAAGTAAGAAAGAATAAAGGGAGGACAGAAGATGGGGGTGAAGAAGAAACGGAGGAATGAGTAGGACTCATGGTAAATGTAGTACTGCTACTTTTGTAGGAATAGTAAAAGCCTTCCCTAACCCCCAGTCTCCCTGAAGACTACTACTTGCATCTCAGTGGCCAAAATTGTTTATCATGGTTACACAAGGAACCTGATAAAGTGAGCCTTGAGTTTTTCTCACCTCCAGAATGACTGGAAGAACGAGGTTGGAAATGCATGCTAATCTAACAAGGGGCAGTGCCTGCCACAATGGGATGTACAAACGAGAGAAAGTACTGAAAACTGTTTGGATGGTATTTTAAAAAACACACACAGACACAAACAAATTGTGGGGAGAAATAACATCTAGTATATCTTGTTTACAAAAAAATTCACACCTTTATAATACACTTTCACACTTTTATGCACTTTAAAATTCCGTGAAAGAAGAGCAGCAATCTCTGAAACAGGATTTGGCAGTAATTTGCCATGCTGCATAAAGGAATTCTCTGACAGTTTAAGCAAGGACAGAGAAATCACTTTCACCAGAGCAAAACTACAAAAATGGGTTATAAGAATAGAATATATTTACTTAGAGAGTCTCCCAGTGAAGTTCCACATTTCACCCAAGCTCTTCTCTGGTCTGTGATCAAACAAGTGACATCTGTTTTATGTAGCACCAAGGTACTTTGCTTTGTTTGTGGATGTTTTATTCATCTGCAGACACACTCTGCTGGGAACCCATGTCCTATTCCCTGGAATGAGGGGGGAAATGAAAGGGTTCTGCTCTCTGGTTACTCCATGTCAGTGAAGTCTTATGCATTGGGTCTCTTTAAGCTCCCTGCAACCCTGTGATTTGAAGTGTTACATCTTGAAAGGGAGCAGTCTGAAGGTTACAGAAATAAAGTTAGATGATTGAGACGGAGCACCTCATTCAGGAGCAGCCTGACAGCAAACCCAGCCCGTCTTGCCTGCAGGCCCATGGTTCTTCCTGGGCACCACTCTGACTACAGAATTCTAAGGGACCAGCCAAGAACTCTAGCAACTAACATAAGTGCTGAATTGTGTTAAATGTTGAATAAGTGAATAAAACCAAGTCTACTCTAGCCTCGGATAGGAGAGTAAAAACCAGTGACATATTTTCTAGCTTTGAGGGCACCAATTCAGTTTGATTCAAACCCTTGGAAAGCCTTTCTGTGATTCAGGGAAAGTGACTGCCTTGGACATCCTAGGTGTGTGGACAGGTCCCTACCCATGTGGAGGAATGAAGGTAAGAGGGTCCTGTGGAAAGAGTGAGGGCTTTAAACCGAAGAGTCCTAAGGGCAATGCCTAGTTCCATCCGCTGCAAACGGATGTCCTCAGCTGGTTGGTAAGTGCTCTGAGTCTGCTTTCCCTCTTGTGTACAGTAATGTTCATAATGTCCATTCAGTCAAGATGATGTGTGAAAAAGCACCTCGTTCAGTGGTTGGAGCATGTGACTGGTGCCGTAGGAGAGCAAACACTACTATGGTGTGAGCCCTCTGTTAGCACCACCTTCTCACCATGATGATGCTCCATGGGCCCAGGACTTTTGAAGTAGGATAAGGGAAAAGGGAGCCAGCAGAAGGGTTTTCCGGGCCCTGCCAGCTCAGAACAGGGCAACTAGAGCTTAGTGCTTCCTAATAAAAAGCACATTAATACGGTCTCAGGAGCACTTGAGCACACAGGAATGCAGTAGAGAGAGGATGTCAACGATTAGAATTGTGTAGAGAATATAAACATGAAAGGGAGATCCAAAAAAACATAAACATTGGATGGTCAGGAGGTATGAAGAAAGGTAAGGGGGAGAGATCAATCAAAGGACTTGTATGCACATATAAACCAAACCAATGGACACAGACAACAGGGGGATAAGAGCATGAGTGGCGGGGGGCAGTTGGTTGGGGGTTATTGGAGGGAATGAGGACACATTTATAATACCTTAACCAATAAAGAAATTAAAGATTAAAAAATAAAGTCCGAAAAATAAAAAAATAAACAAGATGTGCTTGAAGGATCAAATGTTTCACAATTAAAGAAGGTGAGGCTTTATAAAAAAGCCTTTGATTATCACAAAATTATGCTACTATCAATAGTGGAGTGGAGTAGAATTGCCAGTATAACTAGGAAATGAGTGCCTAAGCAATGAAAGCTTGGTAGTGGAAAGCCAGGGATAAGCTAGGTTTAGAATGGATACAAGGCTCAAACAAGGTTTTGGAGGAGATTGATTGGAGGTAGTTGTTCTAGAAAAGGGTGTCTCAACCTCATCACTATTGATGTTTTGATTTAGATAGATTTTGTTGGTGGTGTCGGGGCTATTCTGTGCATTGTAGAATTTTTAGCAGCATTCCTGACCTCTACTCACTGGATGACAGTAACCCCTCCTGCCCCCAAGTCATGACAATCAAAAACATCTTCAGATATTGCCAAATGTCCTTGGGAGAGTGGCATGCATGGCAAAGCCATCTGGGTTGAAGCCCCCTGCTTGAATGCAGAGGCCTATGTATGTTTTAAACCACAAGGAAAGAACTACATAAATAGTTTCAATTTCTCGTCATGTCAAGCTTTTCTGTTTCATGTCAATATTGAGGGAAAATGCCAAAACTTCAAATGGTAAACAGAAAAGGAAAAAATAGCAATACCTGTCAACTTGAGGGGATGAGAATCATTAGCTCTTTGTTTTCGTTTTTCTGTGTGATAATAAAAGTCAAGATAACTTTGGGGGAAAGTCTTGACCTTTACTTTAATTTTATTTAATTTCAGAATATGACTCAAGAATAAAGAGTCTCCATTTACAAAATAGAGAAGTTCATAACAGTTTGAAAACAAATTTGCAGCCACAAGTTTTGAAAGAACTCAATAGGCTTACAATACCGTTACTGTATGACTAGAAAGAAGAAATGGATATGACAAGAAATCTTTATAGCCTTAGATTTGTCTTTTGGCTTTTTTAGACATGATGTATTTGGACTCTTTCAATTGTTCCTACGGCTTTTCTTGCAGTATAAAAGTGTTAGCATTCAATCATGAAATACTACACCCCACTTGCTCCTATTATTACAAAGATTCTGCAGAGTTGATACTAGTATAGTTTAATGTTTTAGGCAGGAGTTCAAAAAATAAATAATTCAACCCCATATCTTTACTTACTCACATATTAAAGAAATGTAATTTATAATAAACATCTGCTATCCACTAATAGTGTAACAGAAGGCAAAGAAAATTGGGTGTGAGAAATGACATACACTCATGCATATAAGTAATTAAACCCTAGAAGAATAGCTGAGTGATTTTTTTTTATATCAGTCTAAGAATTAATACTCAAGTCAGTATCAGGTCTTATAAGAGTACTATCTTAAATATAATGACCTGGCCCACTGGTAACACCTGTCAAGAGCTCTCGGTTTATAGAAGTTTTTTGAGGTACATGCTGTGGTACTATAGTATTGGTGGGGGGAAACTGGTCAGCGCTGAAAAATTGAATATCAATAGAATTGATTATTTGGCATTGTGAACACACCTCCCCAAAAAAGTGATCACATTTCATTTCCACTTTCCAATTGTTTGCTTTGAATTGCTTTGATAAGTACTTGTAGGAAATTATTACAGAGATTGTTGTGTTATCATTATATCAAAATATATAATGCTTATATTTTCTTCTGCCTTTTATCAAATTTGTCCCTGAAGGAATAATGGGTATTTGAAAAAGTAATTGCTGGATTTTCTGGAAAAGTCCCAAAAGCAAGGACTTTAATTTTAAAAATAGCCATTAGATTAAAACCAATAAATGTTTGTGTAGAGCATGTTGCAAATGAGGTCAAACTCTTGAATTAATTCTGTAATAAGCTGTGTGTTTTGGTTTGGTTCCATGACTATAGATTAAAGCTTCAACTCAGGCCAGCCAAATCAAAACCACAGATGTTAATCCAAGACAGACTGCTCTCTAGCGTAAATGGATCAACTCAAACCCATACCATTTCTGGAAAAACAACTCAAGAGTACATAGACACTCCCTAAAAGATGGCCCATTGATGGGGGAAAGGGGAAGGGGTAAAGGAATCAACCACGTACCTTGTTTTTATGGTTGGTCGATAATGCTATCTTCATGTCTAAGGCTATAACACCCTAAACATGCCCTACCTCATCTGATCTTAGAATAATGTTACCTTCACTCGGGGGGTGGGGAGGAATTTTGCAGCCTTCTGCTTAACACTTGAGAAACCTTGCTTTCCTTACTACTCTCTTCCCAACTACTCTCAGGAACGCACGCTGCTCACAAACTCCTTCATTCCTTCTATTTCCTTGGAGTATCTTTCCAGTTTCTGTCTCTCAGATCTTCTCCTTGCATCTCTCCCTGCATATTGCCTTCCACTGGACTTGATGCTTTGGATTGTCATTTACTTCCTGAAATTGAGCTTGCTTGATGTGAAGACTCTAGTTCCCCTGCAAAGGAAATTTTCTGCAGAGTACAGACAGTTCTTTTCTTCTTTCAGCATACCTGCCGTCACAAGTTTGTGACATTCTTATTTGGAAAAAGGCAGAGTGATGTCATACCAAGAACCTGGAGTGAGGCACTGAAGTTTGCATCTTATCACCTCTGTTTCTGATTGAGGATATAAGGAAATTCATTTTATGCTATAACACCTCTCCTTAAAACTTTAGTTTGAGGTAAATGAGATACTTTGTGTAAAAAGTATCTTTGAAAATTGTAATTTCCTATTTGGATATCAGACTATTAGGTAAACATGTTTGAATATTTTTGCAAAGCAAGTAAAAAATCTGCCAATGATCATCTTGAAATTCTCATCTCACATACTAGTGAAAGAAAACAATGGAACTTCTAGCTTCTTTCACACAAAAGGTGAAACGTATAATCTCTTAATAGTAACTAAGTTCTTTAGACATCAATAACTCTAAATTTTTAGTGATCTAGCAACCAACTGTTCTGAGTAGTTTCCATTTTTCCACCCTGTCATTCCTTCTGCTGCCCTACTTTGATGTCTGGCAGGTGGCTCCTATAGGGTGGGGTTGACCAACAGAGGTACCAGCAGAAGATGGTTGGCAAAAGAAAGAGGTTGGGGTATTTCTTCCCTACTCATTCCATTTTCATATCACATCTATGGTGGCAGCTCTGCCCATTCACTATGACAACAGTTCCAGTGCTCACCACGTTTCAGTTACACCGTTTCCTCCCCTCAGCCCCTCAGCCCCTCAGCCCCTCAGCCCCTCAGCCCCTCAGCCCCTCAGCCCCTCAGCCCCTCAGTCCTGGGTGTGGTCCTAATGGTGCTGCTTTTAGTCCCTGAGTGGAGCACCTCACCATCCTTCATGCGTTCCCATTTGATTGCAGCCCTCATATCCCTGTAAGTTAGCCTTTTTGAAAGTCTTCTCATTTGAACCATCTGGAGTAAAATCTGTTCCCTGCAGGGATGCTGAAAGGAAGACCAATATAACAACAGGCCAACTACATGCATGGACTTTCTTTTTTTTAATATATATTTTATTGATTTTTTTTACAGAGAGAAAGGGAGAGGGATAGAGAGTTAGAAACATCGATGAGAGAGAAACATCGATCAGCTGCCTCCTGCACACCTCCTGCTGGAGATGTGCTCGAAACCAAGGTACATGCTCTTGACCGGAATCGAACCTGGGACCCTTGAGTCCACAGGCTGGCACTCTATGCACTGAGCCAAACCGGTTAGGGCTCCATGGCCTTTTTGAAGAACATGAATTTAAGTTCACTTTTGTGATTAGGATTTTTGTTATTGTAGATTATTTTCCATTCTCCCATTCTTAGTTATAAGCAGTCATTACTGCTAATATTGAATGGTTTGCCTGGAGCAACATGGTAAAAAAATATTATTGCCCTGAAGCTAACTAGAAACAAACTCTCCTGAAGAATATCTTTGAAGTTTCTCTTTTTTAAATTTGTATTTATTGATTTGAGAAAGGTGAGGGAAGTGTGTGGGCAGGCCAAGGAGGAGAGAAATGTTGCTTTATTGTCCCACTTATTTATTATTCATTGGTTGATTCTTGTATGTGCCCTGACCCAGGATCAAACCCACAACCTTGGTTTATTGGGATGACTCTCTAACCAGCTGAGCTACCCAGCCAGGACTGTCTGAAGTTTCTGGTTACCATAGGGTACTTTAGCTTTGAGGTGTTTTTCTTTCTGTTCTTTGTCTAAATGACAAATGAAAGTTTTCCAGTGAGATGGTGGTAGTTTCCTATGACAGATGTGGGGTATGAGAGGACTTTTTAAAATAAATGTTTATACATTTTAATGTACACTAAACTCCCTCAATATTTTTATGGAAAAAAATAATGAAGAAGTTATTAACATTGGAAAATAGGCTATCTCAATTACACAGTAATTTTCCCAATGGTTTTCTTAATATTTATGTATTAACATTATAATGGCTTAATACAATTTATGCAATATGGAACTATTATTGTGAAAAAATACACTAAAATAATATCTTCATCCTACAGACAAACTCAACAAGCCATAACAGCTCATGGGAGCCAACTTCAGGATTACATGATAGGCCAGAAGCTGTGTCATGGCCTACCAGGCCCAGTAAGTAATTCACATTTCAAAAAAAAAGCCAAATAAATAGTTACAGAAACAGAAAAGTCTCTGTAGAGTGAATGTGTACTCAGGCAATTATTAAAATACGGATTTGGAAGATTCTCGTTAGTCCTTTTCTCTAGGCTTACCCTTTTAATAAAAACAAAAGTAAATCAAACGTGTGTGCACAAAGACACAGAATACATTCTAATAACTTCAGGGACTCTGTTTTAATTGACAAAAGGGATATATTTCAGTGTGGGAGAAATGACATCTTGAGACACCTTCATTCTACCTGGGTGTTACAGCTGATATTGGCCTGTGTCAGGCAAGCTAAGAACAATTCGTGCTATTCGATGCCTGGATATTATAGGTGCAGCAATAACTAGCTTGCAGAGCTTCAAAGTGCAGAAGCGATTTCTACCTTAATAACCCTTGTGGCATTTTTCAATTTTCCAGGCTGCCAGTCAAATGAATGCATGTCTGGGAAGGAAAGAAGACCAGAAAGGGAAAAGATCAACCTCTGAGATTTATGATATAAACTCCATTGGCTAAAATTGGTCACGTGTTAGAAAACAAACATGGGTAGCAATAGCCCTCTCTAAGCACTGAGCACAAATGTTAGAACAAAGATTCTAGTAGAGAAACTGGAGTTCAGGGTTACCTGACTGAAATCGACTTGAGATGTTAACCATTCTTATTTTTTTCTTCCTCTAGGCTGAAAGAAACTCAGCAGTCTCCTCCTGACCAAACTCATTAGCTCAAGAGATGGTTCTTTAAAAATGTGCACTGTCTTTCCAAATGAGAAAGGCTTTCAGAAAACTCAGACCTGCCGCTGCCTAAACTGCTGGATCTCAACAGAAGTGAGCAAACAGAACTCGGTCTGGTGCCTTCCTCATGCACACTCTACAGCCCCTCCCCAGGCTCCCTGCACCCGTCAGAAAATTCAAAACTTTCCAGGTGGTGGAAAACTAATTACGGATGACTCTAAGGAAGCTAAGATTACTTCTATTGCCAAAAGGGCAAAATATAAATTATATGCAGAATGAATTTTCTCAAAAGAGGAAGCCACCGCGCAGATGGCTCACTGCATCTTGACTTTGTTTCTTGCATTTCCAGGAATCAAACACTTTCAAGTTTCCTTTCAGAGTGTATCTTAAGCCTGAGTTTTTCCACTCAGTGTTGCTCCCTGAACTTCTGTACAAGCACTGGGCATTCCAAAAGTAAGACAAGGAATCACTCGTTTCTGGAGTAAGGGTCCTTGAAAGTAAGAGGAAAAACTATGAGGCAAAGTCTTTTGATTCTGTCAGAAATCATCAGTCGGAGCCCAAGAGTGTCAGACAGCATCATCATGACACTGCCCAGGGACTGCTGACTTCAGGAGCTGCTTCACCTGATCTGATCCCTTTTCATTAACTCATCTGTTTATCTACTCATTGATTGGTTCAAGAAATATGTATCATGTATCATGTCAATAATATATGCAAAATCCTGTGATAGACTCTAAAGAGAAATAAAAGGTAGGTGTGGTCCAAACACATGCATCTTCCTAAGGAAAGTCTGCCCCACTTTGACCTAACTCATTTCTTGTCTGCAAGCATGACCTCTCTGGCCTCCTTTACTCACCTAAGTAACCCTCTAATAACACTGCCACCAAGCTAGTGGTATTTCCAAATGCAGCTCTCTCTCTTATGACATCCATTATTTAAAACCATCACACCCTTCCCTTACTGCAAGATAGAAACCAGCATTTTTAAATGTTGCACAAGGTCCTGGGAAGTCTTGGCCTGGTCTTACTTTTCAGGCTTATCTTGCATCATTCTTCCATTATGCACTGAGCTGCTTCCATTCTGGCCTTATTTTATTTTATTTTTCTTTAATAAGCTTGTAATTTGGAATAATCTCATATATGTAGAAAAGTTGCATAGATAGTAGAGAATTCTCATATACTGCTCACCCAGTTTCAGTTCACTCTAATGTTACCATCTCTCATTACTGTGACATACTTGTCAAAACTTAGAAACCAACATTGGTGCATTAATATTAACTAAACTCCATACAATATTCAGATTCCACCAGTTTTGGGGGTTTTTTTTATCAGTGTGCTTTTTCTGTTTCCAGATCCAATCATCCTGGCCTGTTAGTTTTTATCCCATCATGCAGTCATTATACATTCCATTGCATTGTGCAACACCTTCTCTTACCTTCACACTTTCCCCCATGCCTCTTTGCTATGTAGTTTCTATTCATTGTTTAAATCTCAACTCAAAAGCTACTTCCTTTGAGGAGCCTCCCTGAAATCTGAATCTAGTTTGTGTGCCCTTCATTTGTAGGAATTTTTTATTATATCCTTCTCAATGTAATTACTTAACTCTGTTCCTATTTACAAATAGATTCTAAGAGCCGCAACAGCAGAAAACCTGTCTGGTTTTTCTAATCATTGTATCCCCTAAGACTTAGCATAGCTAGTATGTGGCATATAGTATGTACTCACGAAATGTGCTAGATGATAAATAAATGATGAATAAATGAAAGAAAGAGAAGATTTAAGTGATAATAGGAGGAACATTATAAAATATCAGAATGAGTGATATGGACAATCACTGGACTTCAAAAGAAGATCAAAGTAAGAGGCAAGATTTCATGAAAATAGTGTGGGACTTGACCTGGACCTTGTATGCATGGCATTAATAATACTGAGTACCTTCTAAGTGTTAAGCCCTCAAAATATATTTATTTTAAACAAGAGAATGATATAATCAGTGTGACATGTAAAAACAATGGAGTGATGTGGAAGATAGATTGAAGCAGAAATAACCTAGAAATTTAAAAAAGCATCATAACAATAATCTATAAAAGAAATATCAATACCTTAAAATAAGGCAGAGGTGGTGAAGATAATGAAATGCTGAGGAAGCTGATTCAACAAGAACTTGGAGCTACTGAATAATAGGATACTGAAGAGATTTCCAGTAGGTGAAACAGCAATAAGAACAAGCTAAGAGTTAAAACTTAGCATGGATATCTGCCATACGGTGAGAATACTTCCATGCTGAAGTAAAGGGCTCATGATGGAAGCACTGAAATAGAGACTTGGATAGATGAATTCTGCTTTTAAGAAGCCAAGGAGATTAGACTTTATTCTATTAGTGATGAGTCATTAAGCAATAATGACATGATGAAAGTGTGATATGGATGAAGAGAATTTAGACAAAGGAAGGTACATTGAGAAGCTGCTGACAAAATCCGAGCAATTTCTTTATACAGCTAACATTAGAAATAAAAAGGAAGTGACATACCTACAACACTTTTTGAGAGGAGAAAGACTTATAAATACCTGAATCAGCATCCAATGTAGTATCTAGTACAGAGTACCTCATCTTCCATTGTTGTGGCATATAGTAGATACTCAAAGAACATGTTGAATAATAAATAGTTGTAGTTTATTTACTCTTTTTTATGAACAAGACATCCTGGAAGATTAGTAGGTTTTGAATATCCATAAATATTCATTGAGAACGCTTTATATGACAAGTACATGGAGCATACAAAAAATATGTACACACATGGTTCTTCTTTGAATATTTTATTTTTACCCTTATCAGCTTTCAGGAGAAGTATTTATGTGTGATACACTTCTGTGGTCATCCTCCTCCAAGAAGGCTTCTATAGTTTCCACTACCTGGTATTCACACACTGCATAATCTCCTCCTACCTTACATTCTGCTTGGTCTGTGATACAATGACATAAAGCACAAATGATGGTTTATCATTTCCCTGAGTACATTGTAAAAGTCTTCATCTTCTGTCTTGGCGTTTTTTCTCTCTCAGATCACGCACCAGGTGGGTGGAGAGTGGGAGGCAGCCAGCTGCTCTGTCATGAGGACATTCAGACTGCCCATGAAGAGCACATGTAGTGAAGAAGGGGGGCCTCTGGTTAGTAGGAATTGAAACCTGCCAGCAACCATATGAATGAGCTTGTAAGTGATTTATCCAATACAACATAATTACAAGATTTCAACCACAAAGAGGTTGCTATTAGAATTCAAAGAAAGGTCAAATTTGTGTTTTAGAGCAAGTTCCCCAGAATCAGGCCGTAACATGAGATTTGCATTATGAAAGTGCTCTCAAAACAAACTGCTGACCGGATGAAAGGACAGGGAAGGGGAAGAAGCCAAACTAGGGTAATATTTTAAATTCTCACAGAAGATTCTTCCTGAACATCTGGAATATAAATTAGTGCTTCAGAACTTTTTCGAGAAAGAGGTGATGAACTTCTATACTTCTACACCAGTCACTCAGTGGCAAGGGCCTCTGAAGGACAGGTACTCCCAGGCAGGCTCTCCAGCTCTCTGTAAAGCTTCTTGAACATTTTGACCAAGTGGCTGCAGTAGCCT
This sequence comes from Murina feae, assembly GCA_004026665.1. Lineage (NCBI taxonomy): Eukaryota > Metazoa > Chordata > Mammalia > Chiroptera > Vespertilionidae > Murina > Murina feae. The sequence goes on along the minus strand of PVJC01014169.1, from coordinate 19,773 downwards.
GAGGAAAGTCCTCCAAAAAAAAAAGCTGCAGGTGTCTGTGGTCAGAAGGAAGAACACATTGAAACCAAGCTAAAACAAACAGAAATGGTGAAGAGATTGAGGGTATCAGCACAGAGTACCAAGCTCGGCTCTATTAGGGAAAGTTCCCTTCAAGGAGCTGGTTCTTCACCTGTACCAGGCCTTACAGGATACTTAGAATTGGAATAGAAATGAAGGTAAAAGTATTTTACAGGATCTAAATGAGATGACTAACAAATTAAAAAATTAACAGAACCTCTCAGGCACTCTAGAATGATTTGATATTTAACTTAGTCTCTTAATTTTATTTCTAAACCCAAGGAGAGATCTTGAATCCATCTCTTATTTGGGTAATTAAAACACACTCATTTGTCTTTAGCAAAGAAGGAGGGAGAGGTTAAAAAATCTCATGTGTCTTCCCAACCTTAGCAATGCTATTTTTCATCCATTCTGGTTCTAAAATACAAATGCAGCATAAAACCCTGAGTTTTGATCTTGAATAAAAAGAAAGCCCAGTGGAAGACGATAAAGCCCACCCAAGTATTTTAAGACTCCCCCTTCTATTTTTCATCAGTACTCCCAGGTTGCTGAAATTTGGGAACCGTTTCAAATACAAGCTATTTAATATCTTTCTCTCTTTTCTTTTTAGAATTTATCACCGACAAGCAAAGTCTTGTAATAGGATTTCCTCATATATATGCTTTAGGATATAGTCTAAGTTTATCTGATGTTGAGGATAAAGGCATAAATCATTAAGCCCCTGCTTGCCTGATCAAGATCCTATCTTTCAGAAAAATCAGGCATCCAGGGACTGCTGCTCACAGAAGCTCTATTTTCTGGCTCTCCATCAGGGTTGCAGACACTTCTCCCCAAGGATTCATCAACCGCCAGACAAAGAAGGAAGGCAGGTCAATGACACCAAAATCTGCACTTCAGCAGCTTCTGAAGTTCCTGGTTAGAAAAATAAAATAAAATAAAAAAAGAGAGTGAGTGAAAAAACACACAGTCCCCAAGGAACTTTAACAAATGGTCTGAGAATTCATAGGTTACATTCTGCAAAGACTTTCAGAATCCCGTAACAAGCAAGTTTCTAGTGCTATAATGATGGGCTACCACACAGCCTAGATAGATACTGGTCATTATTGTTTTATTAGCTGCAGTCCAGTTTTGTGTGCTACTCAATCATTTTGACAAAAGGATTTCTTCATGATATCTTGAGCATGTTATGATGACTTAAATGTGGATAAACCATACTGAAAGATGTGCCTTGCCTTCCATTTAAATATTCCTATTTCAATTTGTCCTCAGATAGCCTTGTACTTTGGTACTTCCAATTTATACCACAAAATGATAGAATTCCCATCCATTATAGGAACCATTGCATTGAGGATTATTGCTCATTTTATAGGTGAGAAAGTTGATGTTCAGAGAGGTTAAATAAACCTGATCAAGGCCATGCAAAGCCTGTAGTAGAAGCCAGGTCACTTGTCTCTCCAGCTGAACCTTTTCCAGTTATACCACAGTTCAACTAAAAAGTTTAGAGATAAATTAAAACTCCAAAGTGATGTTGTATAAAATTTTAAAGACTCTTTAGATAGTGAGACACAACAAATGAAACATGGAGAAATGAAAGGCAAAACTCTGTTACTTCAACTTTAGTTGAGACGGGGCCATACAAGGGATTAGACAAGGATGAGAAAGAGCAAGACTTGGGGTTGAGGCCCTCTGCCACTCATTTGCTATGTCATTTTAGGTAAGTTATGTAACTTCTTATATACCTCAGGCTCTTCATCCATGCATGAAGAATTCATATACTTACTCACAAAATTACTGTAGAGATTAAATGTTATAACAGACATCTAACAAATATACATAGTTCATATGATTATATAAGATATAAACAAATGAATTTTTACCTTAATCACAGGTACCATACAAATGTAATCATAACAAAATATTTTTTAGAAGAAACCAAGAGGGTGGCATAGGTGAACACCGGAATTGCTGCTAGGCACAACTATTTCAAAACCACAACGAAAAGAAAAAACAGACACCACCCAGACCCACAGGACAGCTGGCTGAGTGGAAATTCTACAACTAGAAAGAGACTGAGATGCAGAGAAGGTGTGGAAATAAAGTGCAGAGGTACAGAGGCATGGGCGAAGGGGCTCGCGGAAAGGGCCGGCAGCATTTTGTACTAGAGGGAGGCACAAGCTCCCAACGGCTCTGAACTCCAGTTCTAGGAGAGTTTCTGGGGACTCAGAATCATACCAGGAGGAGCTGGACTGTCTGGCACCGGGAGGATCTTCAGAGCAGCTTTCTCTCAGTGGTGCCGAGGATCACTGCTACCTGGTGCTTCTTAGGACTGGGCTGAGAATCGGCCGTAGTTGGTTGCTCCGCCCTGTAGACTCCCTGAGACCCTGCGCCACCCAAGCTGTGTGCAGAGACTTTTGCATATAAAAGGCTGGGAAGTCCCAAGCAGAAGCTAAAACAGCACCTCCTTGGAGTTCCAAGATACTGTGTACCCAGTGGTCAGAGCGGGACCACCCAGTCTACAACTCCTCAGACTCATAAGGGATGCACTCAGGGGCAGACTTAGTGGGCACCAAAGCCCCACTGAAGTAAGTCTTGCCCCATAAAGGTGTCTCCAGCATAGAAGTTCTCCCACCCTAGACACAGCTGATTAAAGCCACTCTGTCAATGCAGGGAAGCAGCCAAAATGCGGAGACAAAGAAACAGGTCACAAATGACAGAAATGGAGGAAAGCAAACAACTGGATATAGAGTTCAAAACCACAGTTATAAGCCTTTTCAAGAATATTCTAGAGGCTGCCAATAAATTTAGTGAGACCCTCGAGGATATGAAAAAAAGACCAGCTAGAAATTAAGCATACACTGACTGAAATAAAGAATAATATACAGAAATCCAACAGCAGATGAGAGGATCACAAGAATCAAGTCAAAGATATGAAATATGAAGAATCAAAACCAGCCCAGCCAGAAAAGCCAAAAGAAAAAAGAATCCAAAAAATATGAAGATAGTGTAAGGAGTCTCTGGGACAACTTCAAGCATACCAACATCAGAATTATAGGGGTGCCAGAAGAAGAGAGAGAGCAAGATATAGAAAACCTATTTGAAAAAATAATGACAGAAAACTTCCCCTACCTGGTGAAAGAAATGGACTTGCAAGTTCAGGAAGCACAGAGACTCCCAAACAAAAGGAATTCAAGGAGGACCACACCAAGACACATCATAATTAAAATGCCAAGGGCAAAAGACAAGGAGAGAATCTTAAAAGCAGCAAGATAAAAGCAGTTAGTTACCTACAAGGGGGCACCCATATGACTGTCAGCTGATTTCTCAACAGAAACTTTGCAGGCCAGAGGGAGTGGCAAAAAATATTCAAAACAATGAATAGCAAGAACCTACAACCAAGATTACTTTACCCAGCAAAGCTATCATTCAGAATTGAAGGTCAGATAAAGTGCTTCACAGACAAGAAAAAGCTAAAAGAGTTCATCACCACCCAGCCTGTATTATATGAAATGCTGAAAGGTGTCTTTTGAGAAGAGGAAGAAAAAGAAAAAGTAAAGATAAAAATTATGAACAACAAATATGTATCTATCAACAAGTGAACCTAAAAATCAAGTGAATAAAAAAAGTCTGATGAACAGAATAAACTGGTGAATAGAACAGAATCAGGGGCATAGAAAGGGAGTGGAATGACAATTCACAGGGGGAAAGGAGTGTTGGGTGTGTGGGAAGAGACTGGACAAAAATCGTACACCTATGGATGAGGACAGTGTTGGGGGGTGGATAAGGGCAGTGGATGTGGTGGGAACTGGGAGGAGGGGAGCTATGGGGGGGGGACTGAGAAACAACTGTAATAATATGAACAATAAGATATATATAGCCATATTCTTATCACCACATGTACATGCAAGCCCAGCTCTCAGGGAGTGTCTTTTCCTTACCAAATAGACAGAGCTATAAATTGTGGAATCTTGATATAATAGATCAAGATAGCTCCTTCCAATGTGTTATGTCCTATTGCCTCAAAAGAATAAACTGCCAAGACAATATCATGCATCACATTAGTGGCAGATTAGTCTGTGAAACTCGCAAGGAGAGGAATTCACAGCTCACAGACAGATGTTAGGTTTCATCCTTTGTTATCTCATTCTTTTTTGTAGAGTCCTGAGTTTTATAGAGTAAGAAAAATCTTAGCTTATAATAATAAAAAATATATATGATTCATGAAAACACTTCAAATTTTTAGAAACATAAAACTTTAAATTTATCAGGGGTAAACCAAGGTAAAAAATAAATCATTCTGGACTTAGAAGGACTACTTTGGGGGCAATGATTTATGAAGGGGATTAAGAAATGGGAGTCTGAGTATAAAACATTCAGAACGCTTTTCCAGACAGTCAGAACTTCTCCACGATTCTGTCATTTTTCTCAGGAAGCACAGTTCTTTTAATATCATAAAAGAAACTCAATTTGCTTCACCATTGTTTCTCTCCCTCTCTTTCCTCATCAGAAATGAGTCATAAAGCAGACCACCAAAGAAGGAAAAGACCTATCTGTGTAACCCTTACTTACATTCTATCAGGAAGAACTCAAACATTTCCAAGAGCTAGAATTCTTTTTGTGTCGTTTCTCCACAGAAACAAGAACACTGGTGAATTATTCAACTACATATTTTTTCAAAGCATTGTAGTGTGTACTGTACTTTTAAAATGCTTATGAAGCAATGGCTTGAACAGTCCAGTTCCAAACAGAAATTTCCAATTGCTACTCACAAATCCCAAATATTCTTTTCTTGTCTGCTGGGTATCCTTAAAATGCCTGTGAGCCTCTTACTACCTTACCCCAGGGCATAGAGTATCTCTTATCACTAATCTATCTAGAAGAACACTCTTCCTGTATCAGTGGCCAAAACTATGTCACACATCCACTATAAAATCAGCCACTGGTAAGGAAAATTTAACCACAACCCTTGCCCTAGACAAATAGGATTTGTTGCTGAATCATGCGACAAAAGATGGGCACTGACCACATCAAGTTCTTAAATGCCAGTGGGTAGGAACCCAGCAGGGTCTGTTAGCACTGCCGTTTCTTGAGCACTGCACTAAGCATTTGATACAATATCTCATTCAATCCTCAAATATCCAGGAGGTATTTCTTACTGTCCTCATTTTACATGTAAGAAACCAGTTGCAGAAAGGATCACTAACATGCCCAGTAGATCAGCCATTTGGCCAATGTCACACCACTATTCATAGTGGAGCCAGAAACTATAGTAGGTTTGTCTAATTCCAAAATGCTTGCAATTACCCGGTGTGCTGATCTTTGAAGCAAAATGTCAGCTGCTATTATTTCTGTTGGATCATCATAACAAGTTGCTATTGAATCACCAATTCATTTTTCTTAGATGTTCTTAGCAAATAGCAGAGGAATGATACTGAGCTTGGACCTGGTTAGTTATCCCAAATCCAACTCTGTCAGATTCACCGCTGTTGAGATTGTTCAACAAAATGGAGAGAGCTAGGAGCTTGCCATGGAGTGTTGAGAACAATGGAGATATTAAGAGGAGATACCAAAATATCACTGATTCACTGGAGAAAATGTTCCTGTTCTGATCCTCACATGCTGATACTACAGATGGACCCAGCTTAGTGGAGGCACGCTCTGTGCTTCAGCTGTTTACTTAAGCAGCATCAGGGTTCTCAGCAATAGTTGCTATGCCAACCAGCCCCAGGACTATATATACATTCATGACCAGGGCTTATTCTTAGGGCTTTGTTACCTTTCTTTCAAAAGTTTGAATTTCTTATTGCTAAACTGCTTGCATTACAGACTCTGTTAATCAGTCTCTTTTTCTCCAGCAGCTGAACAACCCAAGGGAAGGTTTGCAGCCTGTGCTGAGCAACCTTTGACGTCACAGTTTTATAGTCAATGACCAGACTGTTGTATTTGCTCAAGCCTCTGAAGATTTGGTGTTTTGATGATAAAGGGCAGTGCCTTTTGTCACCTATTATTAACTGTCACATGTGCACATTATCACAGGAGTTCTCAGAGGACAAAGTAAAGTGTACTTTTCAGATGCCATGATTATCATGCTTTTTAAATTTCCTTACTGTGTTTTTAATGGGACACATTTCTAAACAGCGTCAGCCAACAAATTCAGCCAATCAATCCACTTCCGATCTCCTGCTAGAGCTGCATTTAAATAAACCTGTAATGTTGAAAACCAGAAAAGAGAAAGCTCTTTAATTACCTTTTCTCCTGTTTATGTTACTTTGATGGCTTTTGTTCAAATGCATTGAATTTTCAGTCTGTTTATTTTATAATTATTGGATGACTACATGCAGCACGACCATTTCAATTAGATTTTGATGGCTGATAAAATCATTGCTGACGAGGAGTGAGAAAATGAATTTGGGAAAACCAGATTAGTGATGTTTGTGTTGTTGCATTTAAACAAAACAAAACGACCTGGTAGTTATGTGATCAAATCCAAATTTTTTCTTATAAAGAAAGAAAAGGCAGCTCTGTGAGAGATCAGGTTTTCAACAGAGAAGCTATTTCCTGTTGAGGCATCATTTTAAATCCTCAAGTAGGCACCCACTTCTTCAAACAGATTATAAAACCAAAAACAAGCATGTAATCTCTTCTAACAAGAGGTTTGCAGCTAGACAGATTGCTTTAAAGGAGAAAGAAGTAAAAAGAAAGCCAAGATCTAAATACTGATAATGCATGCTAAATCCATTTAAATTGATAAGGTAGAGAAAGCATGGTATTAAGCTTGAAGGGTTAAGACTTTATGTTCACCCAAAAGATCAATACCCGGAGAAGAAGAAAACTTGGAAACATTTCCATCTCCAATTAACAGCTGAAATATATATGGCAGATGAGGCCGAGAAGAAACAGACAGGCTATTTTTCAGGAACAGACTCTGCTCAAGCAGGATTCGGGCTTGTTTTGTTACCAATGTAACAACTGTGCAAATGACAATCTTTGAGTGCTGAAATATTTAAGTGCTGAAATATTTGCAAGAAGTAATAGAAATCTGCTCTTTCTCCCAAGTTGTTAAAGCAAAGTTGAAGAGTTGAAACAAACCAGAACCATGTATAGTCATCCAAATTGACAAGAAAGTAACAGCCCCCCAGTACGTGCCCCATCCGGGCTGGGAGCTCAGTGCTGTGCCACACAGTGCAGCCTCCCCGTGGACAAGGCGTGCCCATACAGCTGGCCAAGGGCAGAGCTGGGATAAGGACTCGGGAGTGACTCCAGTGTCCATGTTCCTGACCGTTTGTCAATGGCAGGTTATGCCGTTTGATTTCATCCTGTACGACATTCACTTACTGAATCAGTCTGGTCTTTGCTGCTTCTCATCCTCCTCATTCAGCTGAATTGCAGGTCATCACCAGGATAGCTCACCAGGGTGGAAGAGAGACCACATCTACTGTCAATATAGTCACAAATAACCTGATGTTAAATGTCCTGGAAAACAAAACCCAGAATGGTTGGCTATTCTTCTCATATTCTGTTAGAGGTTTTAATAGAATAATTTCAGCTAACAATGATATAGTGCTTTCTATGTGTAGGCACTTTTAGAAGCACTTTATAGATAATGACTCATATAATCATTACAACCCGAAATATTAGGTATTCTTACTTCCATCACCCCCATCCTACAGATGGGGGCAAGGGGCCAGAGAGATATCTCAGCTACTAAATAAAAGAGCAAGATTTTGACCTCAGCTATCTTGCTCCAAAGTGCACACACCTGCGTGACAATATTCATCAAGACTGTGAGGATAACTGAGTGTGTGTGTGATGGAACATCATGCACATTTATGTGGTGCTTGCATCTAATTGCATATTTCTGATCCACTGAATAGTGAAACAAAATTGCCTTTCTATTACCTGTTATTTTTCATGGTTACTACTACTGATAATTGACTTCATAAAAATTTTTTAATTGTTATTAAATAGGATTGCTAATATATTTCTGTCTCAAATCTATGAATAATCTATTTATACCCTGTTTCACAAGTAAATTGCCTATATTCTCTACTTTCACACTAAAGGAACCAGCTCCATAAAAATGATACCCTATCTAATAAAAGAGTAATATGCAAATTAACCATCACTCCGCGACAAAGATGGCAGCGCCCATAGCGTTGGGGCAGGATGCTGGCAGGATCACCCTGGCAATGTGAGCTCAGCAGGCACTGCCTTGGCAACCCATTAGCAGCTGCCCTCCAGCAGGCAAGCACTGCCAGCAGGCAGGCCCCAGTAGGGCCTGCTCCTGGTTGCCACCAGGATCTGAATCTTGGGCAGGCACGGCGCAGGTAGGCCCCAGCAGCAGGGCCTTGCTCCCGGTCACCATCACCATTTAGATTGCAGGCAGGCACGCACAGCCCACAGGCAGCAAGCAGCAGGGCCTGCTCCTTGGTCACCATGGTGATCCAGGAGCAGGCAAGCATGGCCAGCAGGCAGCACCCAGCCCTGGCCACAGCTCAAGGGAGAGAACAACATGCAGGCAAGGCCAGGAGCCTGAGAAATCAACACAGAGGGGTGCCTGCTCCAAACCTCCATGGTATGGCTGGGGGCAGGACCCCAGCAGGCACACACGCACGCACACACACACAGCGCCTGCTCTGAGCCTCTGCTGCCAGACTGTGGCCATCAGTAGAACATCCACTGAGGGATCCGAGACTGTGAGAGGGGGCAGGCTGGGCTGAGGGACCCCCACTCCACCCCCATGCATGAATTTCATGCACTAGGCCTCTAGTCTACCTATAAAGCTTTCTATACCTACATTCCAAAAGTGTACAGTATCTCATTTGGTCTTTGCTGCAAGTTCATGAAGTAGTGTAGGTGTCATTTTCTCAACGTGAAAAGGCAAAGAAATGGACATGGGACAATTAAAGATAATAGTCAATAGGATAAATTCTGAAAACTACAAGCAGAAGAGGGAAAAATAATGGAAACGGTGGCTAAAGAAAGTCAAGCTGGCTCGCCCATACCAACTGTTGAACAAGTAACATATACTGCTTAGTACTGCTAATATCCTTGGGAGGTTTAAGGAGGCCTCTTAACCAAAATAATAACAATAATAACTATTATTATTGTGTTCCAGGCCACGAGTTGCATAAGGAGGAGAAACCAAATTATATAATCTTAAAGAGCTTACACTATGATGAAGAGAGAGACACTCATAAGTTAGTACATCTCTTCCAAGTCTCAATAAATAAGCACAAGTTTTCACAAAGCTCTATCTTATCTCCCAGCAAAAATTTGAAAGAAAAAAAAAGTGACTAACTTCTAATTCTTTGAACCTTCCCACTCCAATAGATGACCATCGTGTGAGTATTGTTAAACAAATTAATAAAATTGTTAGTGAGAAAAAATAGCTACCATAATGAAGGTTCTCAAAATGGACAGAGAGGACTTTATTTTGATGCTATGGCTTGCGGACCTACTGTAATCCAGTTGTTGCTGCAAGTGAGAAGTCATTTTAAAACTTTCCATTGAATTAGCACAGGACCAAGATCTGAAATGAAAAGTGGTGATGGAGTTTGGGAGCAGCATGTTCTCACCCAGCAAATGTGGGAAGTTAGAAAGAGTAAGGACCTTGACATCTTGGTTTCTTGTTCAGTAGTGAGGCAGGTGAAAGAAAGGAAAGTTTTTACTGTGTTTCAAATATGAAGACCACTTCCTTTACCTGTTATGATCTAAGTGGCATGTTTTTATACTGGTGGTAGATATGGCTTATTCATATACTCTCTTACTTGACCTCTCCTTCCTACCCTACTCTCCAATAAACAAGAATCATCTATAATAATAAAAGCATAATATGCTAATTAGACTGGACGTCCTTCTGAATGTCCTTCTGGACGAAGCCACAGTGGTGGGAGCCAAGCCCCTTGCACAAATTTCATGCATCAGGCCTGTAGTTTAAAATAACAGAATAAAACAAACCCCAATGTCTGGGTTAGGGCATACATGTGAGAGTTAACTGGAGAAAAGAAAGAGTACTGGCTCTTATCAACATATTACAACCCAACCAGACAGACATCCCACCAAAAATAGCCTTGAACTAACCCCTGAAGGGCTAGACTAAAATAGCTGCTTTTCTGCTTTTAATTTTAATTACATATGACAGTTTACCTCAACATAGCCTACAGATAAATTATGATTCTGAACCTGAGAACATGGGAAAAGTTACACATCTTGTGAGGCATTTGTTTTGTACATATAAACTTTTAAATCTTACTATTCAGCAATGTGTGGCTTTAAGACAGTATGCCACTTTCTCTGGATGTCTATTTATTCATCTGTAAAAGATGAGGTAGAATTGGAAAGAGTAAACTCCAGGGAGGTCAGCAAAAACTCTGTGATTCCAAGCACTGTGTATCAGCGGCCTGAAACACATTACAGGACACTTGATGTGATTCACTCAAGCTGTGGTTTCATCATGGAATAAAGGGAGTCTGTCCAGTAAACAAGACGACCATTTAATATTTAAACACTCAAATACTTATTTTGCAGTATTATTACTAGCATTTTGTTTATTAAAAAGCATGTTTTTCTTTTCCTCATCAAAGATTGTACTTTCTTCACACTGAACTTTCAGAAGGAAGAAAGATAGCTCACATCCTATGTCATGTCAGTTTCATCTTTTAAGCCTCACATTCATTTGGTATGACAGATTGGTAATCAAACTGAAAAATCAAGTCCCCTCTGTTCTTTACCCTCCTAGCTCTTTTGCTAGAGGAGATGAAACAAGGAGATGGGAAAAGAACAAAGAAAGGAGAGGAGAGGAAATCTCTTCCAGGTCTCAAACGATCACAATCAAAATGAAAATTCTTAGAAAAATACTTGTCAGAGTCTGAAGGCCAGCTTTTCTTGAGAGCCTGTGTCTTGTCCCTCCTCCTCCGTACTGATTGCTCTGTCCTCCCTGCTCCTCCATAATCTTCACTCAGCTTTGTTTTCTTGGTGCTCTCCCTGCCCTTGACATCTCTTCTGTGATTGCTCTGGCCTCCTTGGCTATCTCCAAGCTACTTCTGTCCCTCTGTTATCTTTCTCTTCTATTTTGGTAACCCCTCCATGCCCTCCTCTGCTCCCCACCACCACTTGTGTGATCTTTCTGGCCTCTGTAGCTTTTCCTATGAGCCCTCCCTTTAGATTTTCTCCGAGATTTCTCTGCCCTTTCTGGCTTTCTCAGCTTTCTTTAGAACTCAGAAAACCTCAAAAGGTTCAGAGACTAATTTCAGTTTGGATAAGCGTCCAAACTTTGGATATCTTACATCAATTTTTTACTGAAAGTCTTTGGATCTAGTACTTGGAATTTTATCAAGCGAATGATTTCCCTTCAAGCATTGGCCTTTCTGCTTCTTATTTTGGGTTAGGTGAAGTTAGCCACTGTTTCCTGTGTATATATTATGTTCCTTCATTTCACATGGGCTACACGTGATTAGAAAATCCAATATGCTCAGCAATGAGAAAGGACTCGGGCAGACACTTTTTATTTATTCAGAAAAGATTTATTGGATGCCTGCTATGTGCTGGAAAAAAACAGGAAGCTACACTTTGTTTCCATCTCCACCACATAGTTATAGATTTACTTTCCGTAAGTATATTACATAGACTGTATACTTTCTGTGACCTTAAACTAGATTGGAAATGTCAAAAATTTTATTGTATAGATCTCCCTATCACTCTTGTTTCACTGTATAGAATTTGTTTTAAAGATTAGATATCGTATTTACTTCCTATTACCTTAAAATATGAATTGCTATATTCTTATCATAGAGCAGCTTAGGTGCTTTCCCCCCCCCCTTTTTTATTGAAGCTATTGGGGTGAATCTGGTTAACAAAATTATACAGGTTTCAGGTGCACGATTCTACAACACATCATCTGTATATTGTATTGTATCTTTTTTGCCCCTAATCCATCACCATTTGTCCCCCACATACCCTCCTCTACTCCCCCGCCCACTGCCACCACCACCCCTGTCAGTCACCACACTGCTTGTAAATCAAAAGTTTTCACTGATTCTCCCTTTCAAGGTCAAGTACAACCACCAGCGTTACAAGTCCATACTATAAAGACTAAAAGATGAATAATATAGAAGGTAATTCTTTTTTGCTTGATATCTCCATCTAATATTTAGTACATTTGCTTACCTTTCATTTTACATTTCTTAGGAAAATTGGAAAATTGAATTTTTGTAGTCAACATCAAAATCTGAAAATATTTGGAATGTTGAGCCAAAGGTTAAGCTCTATCTTCTATCCTACTAGCATTTGAGCATTGGCTTCTTATCCCTTAGGAGTCCCAAAGGGATGGTTCATGGGCCATGTCTGCCAAAATATGTGTTCATTTGCCTGTAAAATATTTTCTAAATCTGAATATAAATTCTCTAGTAGACTGACAATCTCCACTTTGCTGTACTCTCCAGTAATATCTGCTGTTATATATTTGTTCCACTTCACACATTTATATTACTCACCTAGTTCCATTGACACTTGATTTATAATTTCTAAGATGAGTGTAAAGTTGGGCCCAAGTGGGAAGGAAATAAACTTTTGATGACATTTCAATACATCCTAACAATAGGCTTATTTGAAATGTAGTGAGAAAATGCTAACTTTGATTAAGGTGCCCTCTCCACACTTTCTCATATGGATGGATACATAAGATGAACAAAAGAAAGGAAACCATTCTATTTCCTTAAATTCCCAAGACAGCCCTCTGCAGTGCTTGGGATGAGTGAGCCTGTGTTTAGAAGAATTCTCTTCTCTGAGAGACATTAGTAGAGATATGCACTTTCTCCCAAATATGAGGATGTTGCTTTCGAGTGTTACATTTGGCTTAAGAGTCAGGAAAATAATATTTATAAATAATCCCTTTAATATATTATATACAGTTTCTTTTATGGTGTGGTGAGGTAAGGCCTGTATAAAAGGTGGTGGGATTCTAAGAATTTGTCTATGTCCTCAATTCTGGCAGCATCCTACCTATATGGGAAATGTCTGGACTAGATAAATTTCTTTTTTACATGTTCTGTGTAGCCACCTCACTTGAATTCTGTATCAGCATCTTAAATTGTGTGTCTAGTTTGGAAAAGGGCCTGGTAGTGGGAAATAAAAGATTACCCTGGCCCAAACTGAGTTTTGACTTTTTCTCAGAACTTGGGAGGTAACCTCTGAGCTCTTGGAATGCCCTTTCTCAATAAGCATGTCTTTGTTCACCTAGGAGATTTGAGCCACACTAAACAGTCCGTGCTAACAAAGTGACTTATGGTGTGAGCCTTAGTGGTATCAGTTCAATCTACAGAAGGGCATCAGTTCAACCTAAGGTCAGCCGCTTGGACAGTCAATCATGCCTATATGACTGAGCAAAAAACAAACTCTGAACACAAAGAATCGGATAAACTCCTCTGGTTGGCAACACTGCATGTGTATTTCCATACATCATTGTTGAGGGAAATGGGGACTGTCCACTGGGAGAGAACAACTTACAAGTTCCATGTCCTGTCTCTTGGACCCTGCCCTATGCCACTCTTACCTCTGCTGATTCTATCTGCAACCTTTCACTGTAATAAACCCTGACCACGAGTAGAACAGCTTTTCTGAGTTCTGTGGATCCCTCTAGTGAATTATTGAACTCAAGGATAATCTTGAGGACCTGCGAACATGCAGTTAGTGTCAGAAGTGAGGGTGATCTTAGGGACTTTTGAAATTGTAGGTAGAGAGCAGTGGAGGGAGGGACAGAGTCTGTAATTGTCTAAAATTCTTCGGTGGCTTTCTATCCTTACAAAGCCAACTGTTGTCAGAAGACAGTCTCTTCCGACTTTCAGTGCTTTTCCAGCTCACCAAAAGGGGCCTGATCATCCAAGAAGGGTAGCCTGAGCTTTTAAGCAAAAACACATGGATTCTTCTCCATCTATCCAATCTGTGCCCCACCAAGAGAGAGAAAGGAAAGCCAGTCAACTCATCTTTCATTCATTCTCAGCTTCTTATTCAGTAAATTTTATTAAATTTGCTTCTTAACATTATCTCATTAAGAAAAAAGATAATTACAATATTAACATCTTGCTTCCCAGCACTTAGTAAAGTCAGAAGCATTTAACTTCACACTTAAAAGAAATGGGTATCAATGTTTCTGACACCTATTATTCAAATGCAAATCTCATAGTGATGCTGAAAACTCAATTTCTTTTTATTTCTGACTACAAAGAACAGATGGCATTTTTAGTGAACTGATCTCACATTGCCTGTGGGACTGAAGGAAAAAACAGGTATGTGTACATATCCACCTTGGAAAGGAACAAATTACATTTGGAAAAATATACATCTAGATCAATTCCACCCGTAATACTAATAACATGTGTCAAGCACTGAAAATGCCTCTCCAGTACCTGTTACTTTCTTTCTTAGTATAAGGTTCCAAGCCCCTGAGCAGACATCTAGGATGCCCAATGCCACACACCCAGGGTTTCCTCTCTCCCAGGACCTCTTCCACACAGGAATCACAGGCCACACCAGGGGAGCACAGGATAGACATGAGGGTGGCTGCTATTCCTATTCCAACTACTTGGGCAGGAGATATTCTTCCCATTTCACAGACAAGGAATCCAAAGTTTATAGAGGTTAAGGGATCTGCCCAATATCACAAAGCTAGCAACAACCAAGTCAGCAACATCCCCCAGCTCTGTCCACCTACAAACATTTTACAGTCTTAACACATTTGGCATTTTGGTTAATTATAGAGTTTGATTATAGCAAGTTATCCTATTGATCATTAATGGGTTGCTGATTTTCAAAGAATTAAAGCCCAGTAAAAGAGTCTTAAAATTAAAAGTACTAAAATTATACAGAATATAATCAATTTTTCTTGGATGCTTCCAATGATACTTTAAGCCCTTGTAATGTCAATGTCTCGGGTGCATCATCCTGCAGAAGAGAGATTGCGCTAATGAAGTGTAGGTCAGAAGAATAACAGATAAATCAGCTTCCACTTACACATTATCACTACCTTAATTCTCATAAATACTTTTGCAGAGTGATCTACTAACTTGTTTTCACTTCAGGTTAGCTCATCTTTATCTAGTGTTTTCTTTGTGCCAAGCCCCGTGGTAAGCTCTGGGCAGCAATAACCAGTGTGATAGAATGCCTGTCCTGAGGGAGGGCACATTCTGACTTGAGAACACTACATTATCCCCCTTGCAGTAGGATTACCTTGCCAGTATTTAATTGGCTGTAAGTGGAATATTAACAGCAGCAGATCTACATTTTAAAAAGAGCTACAGTTGGTGTGTCCGCCGATGTGGTAAAGAGACTGCCTTTTCTCTTCTCTCTTTTATGCTCTTCCTTTTAATGAGCTTTAATTGCCTCTCTTGTCATCCAAGCTTTTTGGGGAACTCTACCCCATGCACACATGCACTCACACACGTTAGTAAATAAACCATTCGGTGATGCTGTTTTTGTGTTACCTGGCATCTATCGCTGCTCCATAGTCACAGGGATTTGCAAAAATCTCCCTTATGACTCGTGGAAGAGAAGGGAGGTCGGGAACAAAGCCAACGGAAGGGAGGAGCAGAGCATAACCTCCCCTTTGCAGATGTCTAAGAAAAGGAGACTCTTTATGAGATCACTGTATCAAAGGGAAGTAAGAAGTTTCCAGACTGCCAGTCACAAAGCCACCCAAAACTCACTTTTAAAAGAAACGGGTAACTCCTGCACTGTTGTAAAATACTTACCAAAGACACCTTCCCTGCTAAGTGCCATTCATTTCGGGAGTGAAATGCTGTAACAGAGAAAAATGCCTAGGGCAACTGGGAACCAGAGGAGGAGCGAAGTGTGTGGTTCAACTATCCTTACAGGGGAGGAAAAACATCTCTTTCCCTGACAGCTACCCCACTTAACTACTGTGCAGTCAGCCTTATTTGGCGCCAGTGAAAATCAGCCTTCCAGCAGATTCCCTGCCATCTATCTGCCTCATGACTACCAGCCTGCAGTCAAAATGCCTCGAATGCTTAAAACCCTCAATGCTCCCAAGGGTTGTCTTTTGGGGGCAATTAGAAGATCCAGGGAAAGAAAAATCTGTATTTTGCCACCTGCTTCTATTTCCAAATTTAGTTGAGATGCCAGAAGAGAACATTCAGCAAACATTATCTCCTGGTTTTTTACTTCACCTTAGTGCTGCTTTAGTACCCATCGCCAGCAGCCATGGAAGCTGAGGGAGTGACCGGTGGCCACCAGGAAGCTTGAGTCTCTAGAAAATCAGCAGAGATGTTGTTCAACTGACAAGGGAGAATACTGAAAGGAAAATAAAAACAAAATGAGCTCAGGTTTTGGCCCTAGAGTTCCACCAAGTATCTGCCAATTTATTCGCCCTGAAATCTAAAGATTCCAGATGAAAACATTTTCTTTTTAATTACATCTTTAATTTGTTGGGATTTTGGTGGTTACGATTTGAAAGTTTCCTTGTACAGGGCAAAAACAAACAAACAAACAAAACTAAGATAAACTCTAAATGCTTAGAAGGAAATAGAGAAGTTTAAACAAACAAACAAAAACTAAGATAAACTCAAAATCTTTAGAGGGAAATAGAGACGTTTTAGCCTTTACTCACCTGGATTAGTTTTAGCCTTTACTCACCTGGATTAGTAAAGCCAAAATCTGCTCTTCCAAAGTGTGTCTATTTTCTATAAGAAAAAAAAAATGTAAGCAAGTTTGACTTTTTTCACATAAAACATGTGACTGGGATGGAGTACAACCAAAGGTTGTTTCCCTAATCCATTTGGGTCCTAGTTCTGACCAAAGCTAAGTGAGTTATTCATCAGGTCAGCCCAGGCCCTGAAAAATGAGCTAATTTTTGGTGTTGTCAACATAAGAAACATTCAAACCTGTGAAGAATTGTGATGAGTTTATTTCAACCAAACTGTAGGCAAATGCCGGGAAACAGAATCTTAATGGATTGAGATAATGCTCCAGAGAATGGTAGTTTTGCATTACAATCAAAAGAGGAGGCTAGATATAAGTGTGTTACATGAAATCCGTTGGTGATAGATGAGGGAAATGGAAGAGAGCAAACCAGGGAAACCTCTGGGATTGGGTAAAAAGTAAAATGATAGACACATGCTTCTTTTCAGGACAGTTAATGGTCAACAATTCACTCAATAACGATGAGGGGATTTGTGAACTCCACAGAGCAGTGCCTGTGTTTTGAGAGGCCAAGAAAAGGAAAATCACTTTGACTTTCCAGTGATATGTTATTGCAGATGCAAAAAGACAATAGACAGGCTCAGGGTAAAATTGACCTTTGTCAAGGAAAACACCAGCCTAGGAACGACTACTCATTTTTACTACTCATTTAAACTGATTTTTAATTTAAAAATTTCAGACCATCCTTTGTGGTTACTTCATTTCAGACCATCCTTTGTGGTTACTTTAAGTCCCATAAGGCCGCCACGCAGTCTTCCCTGAGCTAGTCAGGTTAGCACGTGGCACCTTTTTGTCCACAGTGTAGTTACAGTGTGAACAGTGGTGTGGATGTTAGTATTAGCTTTTTAACATCAGGCCAGTATTGCTGTCCTGAGTTTCCTTTTTTTTTCCTCATGACTTCCTGGTAATGTTTTTCTAATTCACCTTGTTGAATGATTTCTCTAGTTTTGGACTAATACGCTTCTAAACCTCTTTCATTCAGATCGACATTAATCAGATTCATAGGTCTATTCATTTTTCTAAGCACAGGTATAAATAATGCCTCTGAACAATTGTATTTTTCTTTTTTTTTCAATTACAATTTATATTCGATATTATTTTGTATTAGTTTCAGGTGTGCAGCATAATGGTTAGACAATCATATATTTTACAAAGTGTTCCCCCTCCTCGATATTTCCAGATCTATCTGGCACCATACATAGTTACTGCAATTTATTGACTATGTTCCCTATGCTGACTTTATCCCAGCGACTATTTTATAACTGCCAATTTGTACTCTTAATGTCTTTACCTTTTTCACCCAATTCCTCAAACTCCATCCACTTAGCATTAAAAAATACGTTAAAGCTGAAACAAAAGTTTGTGGTCTAGTGTCAACCAAAAACATATTCACACCATACTGCACCTAAATTCCAAGGACAGTTTGTTACTTTATTAAAGAAATTTAAATGTGTAATAAAAGTTATTCTAAAGCATCTTCAGATGGATTTCAATCACTTTCACTCAGAATTAAACTAAGATTCCTTTAACATTAATATTCATCTTTTATGTTAGATTTTTTTTGGGGGGGGGATGGGAGGACAAGAAGTATTTCTCTATGTTGCAAATAAGTCTTAATGATTGAAGAATTTCTATTTTGTCATCTGTCAGAATCTGGATCAAAGGGACAAGCATAGTAACTTTTTTACAACTGAAAGTGAGAGCAAGATCTCAAGAATATGGCTTATACATATCAGCTCTCAGTTCAGAATCCTGGAACAGAAAATGATGTTTTGCCGGCCTCTTACTTCCTGCTGTACTTGTGGTGTTCTCTCGCTAGCAGTTCCCGGAAGCTGGGAATGGGTGTCATAGAAGGCACTGATGCTTTGAACTCAATAGGTTTGTATAAGGTAAAATTTTACACCAGGGTTGCAATTAGAACCTAAGGCTGATGGCTTGTGTTTATGGGCCTCCTGTCTAACTCCTAGCTTCTCTCATCACTAGATCTATGTCTCTTCACTAGATGATTGATCATGGGAACATTTTATGGTTCCTACTCGAAGGTCTTCTTTCTATTGCTTGTGGGAAAGCTCAATGGCTCCACTTTAGTAAACAAAGAAAATGACTGTGAAGCTATCCTGCTTCACAGGTCCCTACTGGAGTGCCTGGCCAGCCTGGGTGAGGGGATGAGGACCATTTTCAGGCTGCCCACAGCTCCCATTGACCCAACGTCCCAGCAAGGCTGGCTGGAGCTATCCTGCTTCGAATTATAACCAACAGAACACTTCCCAGTAGTGCTACCTTGAGCAAGTTGCTAATCCTCTCAAAGCATTAGTTTTCTTGTACATTAAATGTAAATAATCAACAATGTTGGCCTTAAAGAGTTGCTTTAAAGATTAACGAATTTCTCTAAAATGTTACAACCTTTAACAAGTATTCAAAACATAGGGTATTTTAAGTTATTATTAGTATACTAGGGGCCCGGTGCACAAAAATTTGTGCACTCGGGGTGGAGGGAGTCCCTCACCCCGGCCTGTGCCCTCTCACAGTCTGGGACCCCTCAGTGGATGTCCTATGATGGCCCCAATCTGCCAGGCGCCTTTTGTGTGTGTGTGTGTGTGTGTGTGTGTGTGGCCACTGGGGATCTGCCCCCAGCCGCATCTGAGGCTCGGAGCAGTCCTCCTGTGTGTGTCTACCTGCCGGGGGCCTGCCCCCAGGCACACCGTGGAGGCTTGGAGCAGGCACCCCCTCTATGTTGATCTCTCAGACTCTTGCCCTCCCCTGCATGTTGTTCTCTTTTTTGAGCGTGACCAGGGCTGGGTGCCGCTTGCCTCCCAAGCTTGCCTACTGCCCATCTTCCTCCAGCCACCAGAAAGCAGGGAAAACCCTGCCTCATGGTCAGGCCAGCCTTTTCCTGCTCCCTGATCCCCGGAAGGGACCTGGGAAGCCACCAAGCAGGCCGCCAACTCTTTCCCACTCACCCATCCCCTGCTGCCTTCCTTTCCCACTTCCCTGTGCCGCCAAGGG